>OY978527.1:26094556-26364556 GCA_963854835.1 Megamerina dolium | reverse complement strand
TAATCAACAAGTCTCTTATGCCAAGAGCTTTAAAATGTAAAGACATTAAGCAACTTCCAGTTCATTTTATGGCGAATAAAAAGGCATAGATGACGGCTGACTTGTTTACAGATTGGTTTAATAACTGTTTTGTTCCTGAAGTCCAGAAATATATGACAAAAAAAGGTCTAGAATTCAAAATACTTTTGCTTGTTGATAATGCACCGTGCCACCCAGTGCTGGTACATCCGAACATTCAATTGCTGTTTTTGCCACCTAATACCACTTCTCTGATTCAGCCACTAGATCAGGGTATTATAGCAGCATTTAAAATGTATTACATCAAGCAGACGTTGAGATATATTTTAGATACAGTGGAAGAAAAAAATTTGAATGTTATGGAAGCATGGAAAAAGTTTAATATTTTGGATTGCATTACACATGCCATCCAACAGTTGCGGCAATCAACCTTAAATGCTTGTTGGAAAAAAATTTTACCAGCTTGCGTTCAAAGTGGAGCTTCAGTGGTGCAAAGATCAGAAATTTGTTCTGAGATTATAAGTCTATCAAATAATATAGATGGCGATGGGTTTGACAACATGCAACCGGCTGACATCGATGAATTAATGCAAGAAGGTCCTATTGATGATGACGACTTAATTGAAATAATGACAATCAATGAGAACAAAGATGTCGATATCGACGAACACGAAGACGAAGGTCAGGTTTTAACGGTAAAATTAATTCGTGAGGGCTTGAAATTCGCTACAAGTATGGAACAACATTTTCTTGCTCATGATCCTGACATGGAGCGCGCGTTAAAATTCCAACGTAAACTGTAATCTTGTGTTGCTGGTAATTCTGCATTAGAACAAAACCAAATAGTTGCGTTAGACGACGACAGTGATTTCAATCCAGTCCATAATAAACGTCCACGATTGTTATCAACCAGCGATGAGTAGCTGAACTTTTGTTTCCTAATTTTTTTTATGTATATTTTTTTTATACTTATGGATTGAATTTAAACTGTAGAATTTATTTTCTTGTAATAAATATGAATTGTTTTGTTTTATTAATGTTTTTTTTGCACGGTTTTTTTAAGGAAATATTTAAATTTTTTTATTTTACACGATTTTTTAGGGTTGTGGAACATATTTCCAAATTTACATATGAAACGTGTATTTTTTTACACGATTTTGATTTACACGAATTTCTTAGGGACGTATCTACCGTGCAAAAAAAGATCTTACTGTATATGTATATATATATATACATATATATATATATATATATATATATATGTATATATATATATATATATATATATATATATATATATATATATATATATATATATATACATATATATATGGAACTTAAAGCCCGAAGGGCTCATTGGCAGAGCTTCTCTGTTGTGCGTGTTAAATTTTGGACAGTAGTAGAAAAGACCTACTTATTTTAGCCGGTTCCGAACGGCAGAACCCTTGTGACATCACTTTTTCTGAGCTTTTCTCATCACTTTTTCAGAATTCTTTTAGGAGCTTTTTCATGGCAAGTTGTTACTGTCGGAAGAATTGCCAACAGGTGGAAACCATACGAAAGAAAAATCTGTTCGACATTAAATTTGTTATGCATCAGCCAGGGATTAAACCACGACCTATAGATCAGAAGGCCAACACACTAACTGCTGAGCTACGGCTAAGTAATTAAGTAAAAGAATTAAATCATTACGGGATTCACTCACCCTTAATTCATTTAAAAGCTGCATCAACGAGGCTGCACTCTTTTGCTTCGAATTCGTTAAAGAATGACAGGCGAACCATTCGTCATTCTCAAAAGCTTGAAATTATCACACTTTCCCATTCAGTAAAGAGTAGGAATTGAAAAATATCAATCACATTCTTGCTAGGCTTAGAAATATGATGAATTCATTCAATATTATAATTCTCTTAAACTCTGAAATACTGGAAATATGATATTATTTATTACCATGAAAAGCATAGCTGTTTTGGAACAAAACCCATGGAGTTATTATTAAGGTAGAGCAACTACAAACAATTCCTTTTGGATGCGCCATATGTCAGAAACTGGCTTCTTATAGTGTCAAGCAAGTGTGTTTTTTGTTTTTTTTCAACTTATTCTTCTTCTTTTCCCATGTGTTTGTTGTTGTTTTATTTACTTTTTCTCCTTCATTCATGAGAACTTTCCCCAATGGCTCTACCTTGAGTTATTATACCTTGACAAAACCAATCAGCTGTTATTATTCACATAAATAAATTTGATGTAACTCGCACAGTACCCTGGAGTTTTGTATTGCATATGCAACAACGCATAGACTACTTCAAGAAAAGAGGGGGCTCTATTCTTGAAGTAGTCTATTGAATCGAGCTGCTCAATTTATATACAAATTAATACAAATATGATAGAACAAAAATTGTTTACAACAGCTTGTTGAGGCTCGTACTGTACTTCTGGTGACGACTTTAACATTGATGCCTCTAACGCAGACTTTTCTGAAATAGGACTATCAAACTAAATATCGGATAGTTCTTCCGATAGTTAGATAGTGACGAAGAATTCTCACAATCAATTAAATTTGCATATTCTTTTGAACACATTTTTAAATTTATCTCGCAAGCTTCGTGTTGGAAAAGAAACTAACGGATCAGTATATATCTACGCATTATACGTAAATATGAGTATATATACGTAATATTCTTGTAGAAGATAAACTACCAGGAACAAACATGCTGGTCCCTACTTCTTAATTTATTAAAAAGATTACGAAAAAACAAACAAAAAAATTGTAATTCGAAATAAAACTTCTATAATTTTTTGCATCTAATACTTTCTTTATGTTTAATATAAGCCAATGGCAACCCAGAAATGAAAGATCCAACAACCATACAGATATTTTGTAAACAACAAAACCCGAAGAAGAAGAAAGGCTGTCAGCTTGCTACTGAATGGATCGTCACTGCCATTTTTTTTAGGCGACAGCCATATGCTGCTGCATCCATCTAAATTTCAATTCTGTGCGAATTATTTAGGTTTTCCAATTCATTTTTATCAGCCTCAAGACTTCACATTCTGAAACTAGAAAAAAAGGATTTCAGCTTTTCAAAATTTATGCCCCTATTGCGGTTCACAACTTTTGTAACAGTTTGGTCGCCGTCGAGAAATTCATATTGCCGTTCTCAACTCGACTGGCGGCTGATTTTTTTGGTTATGTTCATTATTTTTGTGGTATTACCGTTTGCAACTCTGTTACAGTTTGGTCGACAAGCACGTTAAATATACACGACTGCTCATAAGCAGTTGGGTTTGCATCAGTTGCAGTTTACTTTAAACTAATAAAGCCAAAAATAATGGAGAGATCGTAAGTAATAATTAGCTTGGCTTCATATTGTAATTTCTCAACATTTTATACATTTTCAGAAGTTTAAAAATTACAACCAAAGCTCAATTTGAGAGGCTTGTTCAACGAATGGACCAGAATCCAAGCATTGCACGGGGAAAACCACAATTCGGTGTGACGAAAAATGAAATAAAACAATTATGGGAAGGATTTGCTCTGGAATTAAATAGTTTGGGACCACCAAGTAGAACGTTTAACGAATGGCAACGTGTATGAATAAACTGTGAAAGGGTATACATATTTTTTTAATAATTTACTTCATACAGGTTTAGATCCATTACAAGGCCAATATAAAAAAAAACTTGCTAACAATAAAAGGAATACTGTACTGTAGCCCAGCACGCCGGGAAACCCACTTTTTGCAGAAAATGAGATCTTTGACGCATTTTTTTCTTCTTCACTCATTTGCGTTTTAATCCATTTGCCGCAAATGCGCTGCTCCAATACATCTAATACTTCTTTTAAAACAAGTGACATTGTACATTGAGCCACTCCTATATTGAAGTCATTGCTCTTCTGGTAGCTTCCATAAGCGAAAAATCTAAGAGCAGCACACAATTTCAATATTGGTGGTATAGATACGACACGCACAGATTTCTTGAAATGGTCTTTTACGTCATCCAGCAAAAAGCAAAATGCCTCTTTGCTCAGTCGAAAATAGCTAATAAATCTATAAAAAAATTTATTATTTGCTTTTATTTATTTTGAACAATATTTATACTTTTCGCTAGGTAGTTCAAGAGGGTTAGAGTCATCACGAATTTTTCTCCGTAAGCGTAGAAAATCAATTTTCGCGTCTTCGTTTTCATCTTCATAAAACAAATCTACACTAATATCCATTTTAAATAATTTTCACAGCAAAACAATTGTATATTTCCTTAATTTTTACTTAATCGACCGCTTTTCTGTCATAAGTGATATTTTAAGCTGGTAACGCCATAACAATTTCAACCGAAAACAGTGGTGTACCACAATACCAAAAAATAGTTTGGTCTTGTTGAAGTCGGGTCGACTCTAAGACGACCAAACTGGGTTGAGTGGTGAACGGCAATAGGGGCATTAAATAAAAGAATTAAAAGTGAAAATGACTTCACACTTTTACAGCTCTGGTATCCATGTAATCCACGGCTTATTGGCAAGGTGGTGTTTCTAAAACAGGAACTATTTTACTAAAATCACTTGGCGAATATCCGCATTAAACTCTAAACGATTTGCTGTCAATGTTTTAATTGATGCTATATTTGACGTTCAAATTATTGCTGAAATATACATCTTCAGCTCTGCTCAAGCGACGCCATTTTGCTTGATTTGATGCAGGTTCGTTTCTTAAGCAAAGATCATTTTGAAATGAATTCATCATGCTCTCTACTCATTCATTTCTCAGCACAACTACATACAAATGCATTCGTTTGGTATCAAAACGTTAAATGGTAAATATTCTCTGTTTTGTATCAACTTATTTGATATATTTCACATAAACAAATATTTCAAAACTTAATTTTGACTAAAACTACGAGCCCAAGTATAGGATTGATTTACGTAGTTGTGAAAACGCATACAAGCCATGCAAAAGCCAAATTGGTTGACTCCGCTTCTTGAATTTTTTAACATTTTTTTGTGTCAAAACTTTTGACATAAGCATAAAGCATATACAAATCGTGTATTTTTATTTCATGGCGTATCTCAGTTTATTAGTGGTCTTCTCCATATGAGTCGTATGTCCCGAATTCGAATCCAGGTGGATACAAATGTAATGTTGTTGCGTGTGCCTGAAAGAAAAAGAGAAGAGAAGTAAGGAGAAGAGACGAAACCATTTATTTACTTAAATTTTTTTTATATAGATATTTATATTTCTTATCCTAAGTTACAGCCTTATATTGTTTAATCGTTCATTTCATCTTATTCATTTATGATCATTTATTCATTTTTTTTAAAATAAAACCTATAAGTAAAAACATGTGTTATACAGAAATGTTGTAAGTCTTTTTTTGGGGAAAAGGGGGGAATAAAAATGTTGCTGATGGTGTAGCCACTTGGCATAAGTTTTTTTTAGAGGATTGCTAAGGTTCCGGCAAGCGAAGCAATCCAGGAAGGGTGAGTACTCACGCGCAAGCTGCTGAAGGAAGATATCGTACCAAGTAGTGAAGGAGGCAAGGCGATCGCGTTGAATATGTGGAAGGCGTATTGTAAAGTGAGTTGTGGCAAAATTGGTGTGTTTGTGTGAATATGGGTGTACTTACTCCACAAGTAGGTGGACTTTATTGTCTGTTCGTTGTTCTGTCTCGACGGGTTCAGAACCACGGCCCTGAACGCCTCGTTAGCCAGTGCATTGTAGAGACTGTATCATGATATGAACAGACAATAATGGCGCCCAATTAAAAAAAGAAAGGTTAATAACCCACTCAAGTTTCTCTCTTGTGTTAGAGCTGTCATATTTGACAGATTAATGACAGTAGTTGTTTATGGTTGAAGAGTGGTTTACCTAGGCTGTTCATTCTCTGCTTCCAAAGGGCAGGACATTTACACAGGAAGTGGAAGACCGTATCCTTTTCTTCCACATGGTTGTGGGACATCCCCATTTTGGCCGCCTGTTCTCCGATTAGCCAGAAGCCAGTAATGACTGCCGTCAGTCTAGAGATATCTTTTCGATTCCTGTTTATCAGTAGTGTTGTTTGTTTAGGATTGTATGTAGGCCAAAGTGATCTACTAGTCTTACACTTCGTAAGACTTTTTCACCTACAATCCGCTATTTGTAGATATTTGGTGTTGATGGTTCTTTTAGCTACACTCAGCAGTATGAACACCGGTTCTGCAAGAGCCTCTTGCATTGCAGATCCGCTTTTTGCCAGTTCGTCGGGTTTTTCGTTTCCTTCTATGTTCCGGTGTCCCGGAACCCAGATCAATGAAACGTTGTGCCGTTCGCTGAGTGTATTGAGACTCCTTCTATTTTGTTCCACTAGGAAGGAGGATAAGACTGCTGAGTTCAAGGCCTGAATTGCAGCTTGGCTGTCCGATATTATAGCTATATTGAGCTTGAATCTGAAGTCTGCGATTAGTATCCTACAATCTTCCCCGATTGCAAACACTTCCGCCTGGAATACGCTAGACAGGTTGGGGAGGCGCACAGACTTGTCCACTTTTAATCTCTCGGAATATATTCCTGCCCCTACGCCACAATCCATTTTGGAGCCGTCCGTGTAGATTGTGGTGTCGAAGCTGTTTAACAGACATCCCTTAGTCCAATCCTTCCTCGAAGGAAAAACTACTGTGAAATTTCTATTGAAATTCATCTTCGGGATAATGTAGTCTGTCCTGTCAGACGTATATTGCGCTTCTCTAGTTAGTATGCATCCATGTCCGTAGGTTCTCTCCTTCCAGTGACCTGCTTCCTTTAGCCTCACTGCGGTCATGGTTGCCGATTTCTTGATGTATGCATGTGTGTCAGAACGTTAAGAGCATCCCCGGGACTTTATAGCTCCGACTACCGCTGCACATGCTGACCTTTGTATACTGCTAAGTTTATTAGTGGTGTAGGCCTTATCCAAGGCTTTCCACCAAACAACCGAGCTATACGATAAGATCGGGCGTACAACCGCTTTGTAAAACCATAAAGTAAGTTTTGGTTGGAGACCCCATTTCCTATCAATTACTCTTTTGCAGGTATAGAGGGGAATGCAAGCCTTCTTTACTCGGTTTTCAGTATTTAACCTCCAGCTAAGCTTGGAGTCCAAGATACTTCCCAAGTATTTAGCATTGGAAGAAAGGGTTAAGGTTTGATGGTTTAATTTAGGCAAGTCAAATTTGGGTATTTTGATTCTGTTGGTGAAAAGCATCAATACTGTTTTATCCGGATTCAGCCTTAGGCCACACCTGATAGCCCAAAAGCTGAGCTCGTTTAACGCCCTTTGCGTGATCCCAGTAATCGTGCTAGGGCACAGTCCCGGCACCATTAACACAACATCATCGGCATACGCCACCGGTTTGACACCCCCTCTATTCAGTTTTATTAGGATGTTGTTTATTACGCATAGCCAAAGAAGAGGCGAAATCACCCCCCCTTGTGGGGTTCCCCTTTTGACTAGCTTCGTTATTGAGATATTGCCCATGTTAGCACTTATGACCCTAGTCACTAGCATAGAAATAAACCAATCTGTAACACAGTTGTCCACTCCTATTTCTATCAACGCCCGTTTGATAGATTCTTTGCTAACATTGTTGAATGCACCCTCTACGTCCAAGAAGGTAGCCATGGTGTATTGTTTGTTGTCCAGAGATCTCTCTATTGTTTGCACTACCTCATGGAGAGCTGTTTCTGTCGACTTCCCCTTTCGGTATGCATGTTGGGCAGTGGATATAACGGAATTCTCCAGAGAATTCCTTAAGTATATCCAGAAGCCTTTCAAACGTCTTTAATACGAAAGAGGTTAGAATGATGTGTCTGAAGTCCTTCGCTGATTCATGTCCTCTCTTGCCAACCATTGGTATGAAGACCACCTTTACTAGCCTCCAGCTAGTAGGTACATATTTCAGGTTCAGACACGCTTTGAAGATTTGCAACAGCCACGGGAGCACACAGTCCAGTGTTACCTGTAACATTTTGGGCATGATCCCTTCCGGACCTGGTGACTTCAAGGGTGAAAAACTTACCGAAAGCTTTTTCTAATGTTTCGATCCTACTGTTTAGCGACTCAATGGATGTTATTCTATGAATGGGAGCCCCTCCTATTCTATTCCTAACAAAATTTTCAAACCGTGCCCAGTTAGTTCTATGCGGATTACGGTGTGGCAAGGGTGGGTCTACCTTAAGATCCAAATCGTAGAGTATCGCGCTATGATCCGAGAAGGAGTTTTCGCTGGAAACTCTCTAATTTTTAACCCCTATCACATCGCCATACGATAACAGAGTGACATCCAACACTTCCGTCCATCCATCATACTGCTCCGAGCTTGGAAAGGTGAAAGTGGAGGTGTCACCTCTGTTGCATACCACCAAGTTTGTATTTAATAAAAAGTTAAATAAAGACTTACCTCGTTCATTAGTCTCGGAGCTGCCCCATAATGCGTGCCTGGCATTGGCGTCGCACCCGAGAAGAAGGGTCCTGTTACCACTTTCTTACGCTAGTCTGCTGACCTCCTCAGAAGGCGCAGGTTTTTCATGTGCCATATATACTGATGCGACCCGTAGCGTGACCCCGTCAGCCACTAGGTCAGCAACCGTTACATCCTGTGAACTCTGTAATGGGGTTAGAAAACTATTTAGGTGTTTTTTTGCTACAAAAAATGATCTCGGCCTACCTTGGATCCGTTTATAGAGCACGTTGTAGGTTTTTCCCGGAAACCCTTTGATCTTGGTGCCCCGCACCCAGGGTTCCTGGACAATGGCTATATCCACGTCCTCCTCCACCAGGAAGACGGCAAGGTGGTCCGTAGCAGCCCGAGAGTGCTGTAAGTTAATTTGGACAACCTTGATGACCATGGTTAGACGTCGGTGTTTGTTTCGGTGGCGTTGTCCAGCTGCACCCCTTCCAACAGCTTTACGGAGCCCTCGGCTATGTCCTCCTGCTCTTCCTCCAGGTTCGCAGAGCGGAATATTTTTAATTTGGCATGCCGCATTCCGAACCAAAGTTTATTCTCCGCTTTCTCTAGCGGTTCGGGGCTCTCTTCTGTAATGAGCAGAAGGAACGACGCACTATTCTTTTGCGGATCCTCCGCCTTGATGACTGACCAGTTAGACATCGGAATAGCGCGATTGTGCGATTGTTCCCATGCATCTTGGATTTTGGCAACCGCGCCTTTAAGGAATGTTAGGGAGTTCTGATCGCGGCATTTGATGTCCCTATAACCGCGGACAACCTCCGCTGAATCGAAACGTGGTGGCTCACCCTCCGAGTTTGCCATCACGTGATCGACGACGATTCGAGACAGCCGTGCCTCGATTTCGCCCCACTTGTCCAGCACAGGCTTGCCACGGCCAGTGGTCTCATCCACCAACGCGATCTGAAGATGATCACGTGCTACCTCGGTGTAGCTACGCGGTTCAGTAGCAGTTTTTGGGGGACGGACAACAACAACCATTTGCTTTTTTAGGCGCTTCCCTGGATTCGTCGTGAGACCGATTCCGCTTTGTCGCCTCGTTTGTCCTGGGTTTTTTGGCCAAGTACTCCTTGTAATCTTGGACCACCTTCCCATACCTATTTTGTCGTCCTCATCCTTGGGATGAACAGTACCAGCGGCCTCGTTTTTGCTTATCCTACCGAGGATATGCAGTGTCCGCTGGTACTGTTTATACAATGATGGTTGTTTGGTTTTACGCTTGGGCTCCTTGGCCCCAGCGGCTTTTACTGGTTGATTAGTTACTAGTGTGCTGTGACCCACAGCCTCACTAGTAACCGTCTCTCCTCCTCCGAGGTGGTACCCAACCCCCTCCGTCCGTCCATCACGGTATCCGAATTATTCTTTTTGTTTTTTGGCATGTCAACTGTTTCGTACGGTCGTCTGCCCCACCAGCTCTCAGAGAAGGTAGAGCTGCATACAGTGACAAGTCACCATATGCGACGACCAAAGAGGAAATCTCCAGTCGACCATGGCAGCGCAACATACCATGGCAAGGCCACCGTTACATCCTGAGGCGACCTGGTATCAGGATGGCTCCGTGCAAAGACAGCCTAACGTAATCCCCTGGCTGCCAAACTCACCCACTGGGCACGGGTCGCATAACACCCTGGGTTAGGGAAGATTTCTTATACTAAGAGGGTTTACTCCCTCCGCCCGTTGTTGAAGAAACGGTCTTCTAACTCTCGTCTGTCCCCTACCACACAATCCATTGGGGTTGGTTACCCAATCTCATGTAAGGTTGCTAGGATTAGCAGGGGGCACCACATGCAGGTGAGAACAGAAAATTGATGAGGAGAGGCTAGAGGTAGAAAATTGTAAACATTGCATTCATAAGAAGGTAATATAATTTATCGGCTTTTTTGATCTCTAGCGTATGCGGAGACACTGACACCGAACCTAAGTAAATGTAGCAAGATTTTAAGGGCAAAAACGGAAATAAATTTAAATTCTTCAATCGATTGGTGGTTGTGTTGTCAGGTGACAGTAAATATAAATTATTGAAGAGCAGTAATACGGAGTGTTTGACACCAGAAAAGACGTTCAGCAACCCATGTAGGCTTATAGCTGCAAATATGTATTGTATGAAAGTTAAATTTAGAGTGCAAATGCTTAAATTGCATTAACCCTTAAGCCGTGAGCACGGTATCTGATACCACTGCTGAAAATTCAATCTTCCATAACTGCGGAGAGAATGAACTTTATCTTGAGACTCCACCTAGCTTTAGTATATTGAATGATGTCAAATTAGGATAAGCGGTGCTTTAGTCAGTATTTTCATAACCTACTTGTGAAAATGTTGCTCTGAGGGCTCGCTATCGCATCGATATTCGCGTATATCATAACACTTTTCTATACAAGTGCAGTGATGAAAATATTAATTTTAATGTAATGTGGTAAGTTTTTCATATTATTTTTATATTTACGTAAAAAATGTGGGTGTCCAAAAAATAAAAAATAATAGTTCTTCGGACAAAATATTTTATATGAATCAAAGTGTAAGAACTGTGTTGCCGACCGAGAAGACCGTTAAAAACGAAACATTTTTGTCCAATGTATTATTATTTTTTACGTAAAGTTTTGGTGTTTGCTTTATATAATAAAAATTTAATAAATCATTAAAATATATACACTATGCTTTTAATTTTATGTGTAAAAATTCTAAAGGGGTATCACATACCAATACTCGCGAATACGTAATATTCATGAACCTCGAGGGTTAAGGGTGAATCTCATTGCAAGCTACATAAATAACTAAACAAAGTTCATGATCATTGTAAATTGTTGTAGTTGTGACATTTCCAGACCTTACATACCAATCAATAAATTTATATTTTCAAGAATGTTAAACAATAAAACCAAATTAGTTAAGATTTTTTTGTATTTTCATTTACGTGTATGAGCATTTTCTACAATTTCCTCATTCTTGTAAACATTCTTGTTCTAAAAAAGAATTTTTTTATATTGACTAGTTCTTCATTCAACTCTAAAAAATTGATTCCAGACGTCTCTAGTATTCCATCATAATAACACTGGTCACTGACAAACCGCCATCACTCAGGTGATTTACCCATGTGAGCGATGTATCACCACTACTTGAAACAAAATGATATATATATATATATATATATATATATATATATATATATATATACATGTATATACATATATATATATATATATATATATATATACATATATATATATATATATATATATATATATATATATATATATATATATATATATATATATATATATATATTTACATATATAAACAAATTATAATCCGATTTATTTAATGCTAGGAATTTAATTTCTCTCCACGAATGGCCGCTTTTCTGCGCTTCTACTTCGACTTCCCGCCTCCATGTGTTGGCTGGTCTCCCGCGTCTTCGACTTCCTTGACGGTTCCAGTCCAGCGCTGTTCTGATAATGTCTTCATGTGGTTTCCGCAAAGTATTGCCGATCCATTTCCATTTACGACGTCGAATTTCGATATGGACCGGTAACTGTTTGGTTACGGTTCAGAGGTTAACGTTGCTAATAATGTTGGCCCAGAATACCCGCATAAGCTTTCAAAGACATCGGTTGAGAAAAGATTGCAGCGTTTGTAAAACACTCGCTGGGATGTTCCACGTCTCACAACCATGCAAAACAACAGGTTTTACACTTGCATCGAATATTTTTAGCTTCGTACGTCTGGATATATGAGTCGATCTCCAGACTTTATCCAACATGCCGAAGGCAGCGCGACCTTTGGATATCCGATTGCGTATATCAGCTGCTGACTCAGCTGATATACGCTGGGTCAGCAGTTTTGTGATAAAACTGCCTAGGCAGCAAAACTCTTATACTTCTTCGGGGGGCGATCTGTAAGACTTGCATTTCAGTTGTGTTGATGCACATGATTTTTGTCTTTGCGATGTTGATTTTAAGTCCTGTTTGTACGGCGAAATCGCTAACAGCTTGAAGTTTTGAGGAAATGTGCGAGTATTTATGTGACAACAAACAGATGTCGCTCGCATAATCCAAGTCTTCAAAGCAACCGTTTAAACCCCAAGATATACCTCTGTTTGCCACACAAGTTTGTCGCATCACCAAGTTCAATACCAAGATAAACAATAATGGCGAAGCACGCACCCCTGTCTTACAGCAGTTTGAACTTGGATGCCGTTGCTTAGAGTATTTTTAAGCCTTATGTGACAGCTAGCGCCTGAATACAACTGTTTTATGAGGTTGATGATTTTTTCAGGTACTCCTTTGCATGCTAGGGCTCTCCAAATCAAATCATGTTTAAGAGTGTCGAACGCTTTCTCAAAATCGATAAAGCACATATAGAGCGGAGTACGCCACTCTACCAATAACTCTCAATGAGTTGATATGGTCGACACATGAGCAATGGAGTCTGAATCCAGCTTGTTATTTTCCTAGCCCCTGCATCAACGAGTCTTTTGTGTATTATATGCGCTATTATTTTATTCACCATACTCAGAAGTGTTATTCCTCTCCAATTTTTGAATTCGGATAGTTTGCCCTTCTTCGGGAGAAGAGTAATAACGCCTTCTTTCAGCTCGTCTGGTATATTTTCTGAGTCCCATATATATTTAAGTAGGGGAAGCAATATCACCACAGTCGTCTGAGGATCAGCTTTGAGAAGTTCCGAGTTGATGTCCGTTCCGGGAGCTTTGTTGTTTTTCAATAATCTGATAACAGCTATTATCTCCAGCTCATTCGGGTACGAGGTGTGAATACCGCGTCTTGCTATGTGACGTTAGCAGCCGCACGACTGAATAGCCTCCGAGTAGTTGGGTGAAACCAATTGTTCGTAATAACCCTCCCAGATGATGATTTGCTTATCTTTGGACGTTGTCAATTCGCCGTCTTCGTCTTTTAGTGGTTTGGAGGTTTTAAACGTGTTGTTTGTCAATTGGCGTATCGTACGATGCAGATCACGGGTGCGGCGCGTTTATGCGGCCGCCTGCGATTTCTTTGCGAAGCTGTTACTCCAGATTCTTTTATCCGTTCTGGCATTTTTTTTGATCTGCTTATCGGTGTTGCTGTAGCTGTGTTGCAGTGCTGCCTTAGAGGATCTGGTCTTGGAGGAGTTAAGTTGATTATTTATTTCTCCGCGGTCGCTTATTTAACTCCATGCGGAATTTGAGATCCAGCATTTACGCCTATATTCTTTGAAGCCGATGTGACGCTCCGCTGCTTTTAGGAAATGTTGTTTTATTCTTTGCGAGTCGTTTGTCAGCGCATACTCTGTCGTGGTAGATGCATTAAACGCTTCGATAAAACTTGCACATGTTGATTCGTCTTTCAACTTCTCAACGTCGAAAACGTCGTTATAGTGACGTAATCGACTAAACAACTGATCGTCAATTTCGAGAAGCAGAAGTAATAGCCTAGACAGACGGCAGCCTAATTCCGGATTACAGGCGCACTTAATCCGAATAAAATAACCTGACAGACGACAGTATTGCGGATTAACTAAACGGCTGATTGCTGTTTTATAAGGTCTGCTCACTTACATTACTATCACTATCAGTTTCTGTCAGCTGTCACTCCCGATATGAGAAAATCCACAAGAAGTACGTGAACTGAAAACTATCAGAAACTTGTAAATTGATATTCACCGTTTGTAATTGACAGCTGGATTTATTTGTTCGCCAACGCTTTTCATGTTGAAATCTATTAACAATTGTTGAAAGTTTTTTGTTAGCAAACACACCTAATATTTTGAAAAATGGATCGAGAAAAATTCACAATAGAAAATATTCAGCAGTGTTGCCAGCTCAATCCTCTTTTATTTTGAGAATTAGCTCATAAAGTTTATGCGGATTAGCTGCAGTTAATGCCCGAGTTAATTCGAATTAACTAGGTAATCCGGAATCAGGCAGCCGTCTATCTAGGCTATAACATGTACAAGATATAAAACAATATAGTATACGTGTGACGTCATCACAACATTAGAAACATAAATAAAAAAATTACCTTCAGAAATAGCCATTGAAAAATACCTACGCGTTTTTCATATTCCGTTCTGTTTCTTTTCGTGATGTATTCCAACCGGAATAGAAATGATTTACATACTTTTATAGGTATTAGTCGTTTTGTCGTCGAGCTCTTTCAGCCAGACCAGCAAATTTTGTTCAGCCAGACCAGATCCACGACATTGTCAAGATGAAAGCCCAATCCTTAACTATTTATATTAACAATCAATTTTAGTTAAAAGAGAAAACAGATTGCCTTCATAAACTGTTCTAAAAAATACGCATAACAATGCAGTGTTAAATTGAATTTTAATAGTTTTCGACTTTCTACTGTAGGATATAATTAAAAACCCTTTAAAAACTAAAGTAAGTCAACTACATATTTGAGAATACTATTAAATTTTCTAAATATTTCCTTTCATATGAATGTTTAACAATATCAAGAATATTTTGATTTACATTATCGCCACCTGCTTCAACGGAGATCTTATGAAAAGCTTTACCATTCATATCGGTTTCAAAGAGATTTGATAAGAGACTGCACTCATCTTTGCTACATAGCATCCATGGCAGAAAATGCATACAAATTAGAACTCCATAAAATGCAAACCTCTCAAAATGTTGAGTAAAAGAGTTGAAACTATGGAAATTAGAAATTGAATAAATTACGCTTTTTTTAAACAGACTTTCATTGAAATTATTTTTCTACCTGTATTTTTCTTGCACATGTTCCAGCAAATCTGCATTTTTAACTTTCAGTATAGATACCATAGTATTACTCATATAATCATGATAAACTCTTAACATCGAATCCCATAATTCAATTCGCATTTCTGGAGGTGTGTTCATATACATGAAAAAGCTCAAATCAATAGCTGGACTGCCATAGCGTACCTCCTGTTATAAGAGCAAAAATTAACTTGCATTTAATCATTCAATTTTATTCACATACCTGAAAATCAATCATTTTCACTGAATCCACTTCATGACACACATCGCCAACAGTAGGCTGAGACGCATCTGATCTGCGGTGCTCCTTATAGTGAAATAGTACATTATTGCGATTGAAATCACCATGTAAAATCGCCCCGAAACGACTATCCGTCTCATTATGTTCTATTGTAACCCGCAGATCTTCAAGTAGCATTGTTGGCTCTGTGAAATACTTCGAACGTAATATTTTCATGAATTTATCAAATCCTTCCTCGACATTTTGGCGATCATAAAATTCAAAAAATCGATCAAAAGCAGCACGATATAAAATGCCATAAATATTGTTTTCCACATCATTGTTAGTATGAAAAGGCAATGGTATAATGCCACGTTTTAGTTGATCAAATTGTACTGGATCTTGAAAGCGTAATACATACGAAAGAGCATGGTATTGTCCAAGTACTTTACACATTCCCAATAGATGATCACTTTTCAAATACAGACGCGGTCCAAGAGTGTAACCTAGGGGTTTCAGATTTTCCAACACCAAAACCGATTCCTCTCCTTTGTTACCAGCAACTTCAATTTCATTTACCTTTAAACTAAGACCTTAAAAGAAATATTTAGCTCAGTTTATCGATATGTTTGTGTAATCGTGCACACCTTCAATATGTCCATATTTAGCGACAAACGCTGAAGCTACCCAATCATCTACGCTCAACGTACGTATCTGTGCTTCCTCAAGAATTTTCTTATAAGCAGGTAAAACATTAGCATAAATATACACTTCATTGGCAAATTGTATATAAGATTTTGAAGATTGACGAAAAACGTGATCACCTTTCATGAACTTTGCAATTAGAACACGTTCTGTTAATCTGTAATAAAAATAACATTATAACGAAGTCTAGAGTACCTAAATATCACACCTACCCCAATTCGGTCTTTGTCCTTAAGCGTATATTATATAAGGCAGACATGAAACCATCCAAGCCACCAGAATGTTCTGCTTCATATGTCTCCAATGATTCATTTTTTAAACTAGCTACAATTTGGTTTATAAGGTGCTCCTTAATATATTTTAAATGCTGGTCAGTAATGCTGTTGTTCATTTTATTTTATTTTATTATCTTGGCCTGTAAATACAATAGAATAGTATATTCAAACCGGTTAATAGAATAAATGAAAGACTCTTCTGACAGAAACAGAAAATTATTTATCTTCAACTTGGTACACTTATCTAATTAATACACTTATCTGTTATCAAGGTAGAAATATTTGATCATACTTACAATAATTATAAAATATGTACATATATTCATATATGTACATACAAGTACTTGTACTTTGAAAAAAGGCGTAAGTGCAGAATAGCACACTCTAACGAAAAAAAAAATAATAAAATGCCTCGTGTGGAGCTTATTTTTGTGAATATAATAAACCAAAAAATGTTGATTGGCAACGCCCATATAAGGCGTGGCTCAAGGTTAAAGGTTAAATTTGCTATCGAAATTAATCAATAAATTCGTAATGGGTGAAAAGGTCTTTTTAATACATTTTGATTGAGATATTTATACTTATTTTTACATTTTAAATGTCTTTAGCAAAAATATAAATTTGAAAATAATTTTTTCAAAAACCGACTTTTTTCCGAAAATTATCCTTTTTAACCTATTGAAAATTTAGAACTATATCAGGTATAAAGGAAATCCATTATTTTTCGAATAGATGGCTTTAGTAATATGTATCTACCGTTGTATCGGGTTACGCGAGATGGCGTTAGTGCCTGTTTACATTAGATTTCCCATGAACGGTATATCCATGAACGCTGTGTTCACATTAGTGCAATTGCGCCGGTTTTATTTCAAATAAAATGCTACAGTGGAATTGTAATTTGGAATAAAGTAGTGCTGTGCAATTAATCGTTTGTACAGAAATATTGATTAATCAAAGTATTCGATTAATCAAATATGAAATTAATCGAATTATCATGATTTTGATTATTCAAAATAGAAATTATTCTAAAAAAATTTTCAAAATATTGATATTTCAAATATTTTATAAATAAAGAAAAAATAAACATGAAAATGATTGCGATTAATCAAAATTCTGATTAATCGAATAATTTCAATTTTGATAAAGCGAATTGATTTGTCGAATAATTTAATTAATCAGACTTTTTGAACAAACAATTAATCGCACAACCCTAATATAGAACGCTTCTTATTGATGTTATCGCTTCAACGTTTAAAAATTTGTGAGCATAGTTGTCATAATCGGAACACTTTGGACATATAGCATAGGTCGTTGCGCCGATTTTTAATTTTGGATTGGATTTTCGGCGCAAAACTTCCCTCACTTTCTTACTGCCTACTTTTCTACCTATCTCGCTCGGACAGTTGCGTCTGGGCAAGCCAATGTGAACAGGCACTTAGAAAGATAGGATTTCGTACTAAATAAACTTTTCAAGTAGTTTTGTGATTGCTTGACTCAATATTGTTAGTGCACGCGTCAAAGATGGACACCAGTAAAGAGAAAATACGCCATATTTTACAGTTTTTCCTCGATAAAAGCGAAAACGCAAGCCAGGCGGCTGAAAATGTGAATAGTGTTTATGGTCCTGATACTGTAACAGCCAATCACGTGCAATTTTAGTTTCGTCGATTCCGTTCCGGTAATTTTGATGTCAAAAATGCACCACGTTCTGGAAGGCCAATTGTCGAAAACATCGATAAAATAATGGAAATCGTCGAGTATGACCGTCATGTAAGCACTGTTTTGCCCAGGAGCTAAACATTGCATAAAAACCTTTTAGAACTATTTAAATAAGGTTGGATACAAAAAGAAGCTCGATGTATGGGTGCCACACGAGTTAACGCAAAGAAACCTAATGGACCGAATTTCCATCTGCGAATCGCTGCTGAATTGCAACAACATCGATCCATTTCTGAAGCGGATGGTTACTGGTGATGAAAAGTGGGTTACTTACGACAACGTCAAGCGAAAACGGTGGCCAAGCCAGGATTGACGGTCAGGAAGGTTTTGCTATGCGTTTGGTGGGATTGGCAGGGAATCATCTACTATGAGCTGATCCCCTACGGCCAAACTATTAATTCGGACCTGTACTGTCAACAGTTGGACCGTCTGAAGGAAAAAATTGCCCAGAAGCGGCCAGCTTTGGCCAATACGAGAGGAAATATGTTCCATCAGGACAACGCCAGGCCACACACATCGATACTGATTCGCCAGAAGCTCCGAGAGCTTGGTTGGGAGGTTCTTATGCATCCATCTTATAGTCCGGACCTGGCACCAAGTGATTACTACCTGTTCCTGTCTATGGCAAATGATTTTGCTGGTGAAATATTCGCCTCAAGAGACGGTTATGAAAATCGACTGTCCCAGTTTTTTGCCAATAGGGACGAGGGTTTCTGTGAGAGCGGCATTATGAAATTACCTTCAAAATGGCAACAAGTTATCGAACAAAACGGTGCATATTTGACCTAAATCGGATCATTCTAACTATGCTAAATAAAACCTTCAATTTAATGCAAAAATAATGTATTTCTTTATATTAAAGCCCATACAATTACCTTGTCAATGGTGTATTAAACATATTTAAACCAACTTTTATGTATTTTTAATATTTTTTTTTTCATACTTTGTCTACTGGAATTAACAGCCCAATTATGTAAAACGCAACACTACGAATCAATTTTTCTTACGTGCGGTTTGTTTTTGTACAATATTTTGGATAGAACAAAAACAAATTGCAGGCAAATCAAAGTTATTCGTCGCGTGTTCTTTTGCATAATTCGGCAGTAAATGTATGCGGAAAAGGTAGTGAGACAAAGGAAAATCTTAGTAGTAAATGTAAATACAGGGTGGCGCATAAGTAACGTTGTGATTTAATTAGTGAATGCATTTTTTGCACACGTATTTTATATTTCGATTTTTTTGCAGAATCAACTTTGAGAAACTTATGATGGAAGGACTCACCACAGAACAAAGAACCAAAATTGTTCAAATATATTTTGAAAGTCCGCACTTGAATATTCACACACAAAGACCATATCGAAATTTCTTTCATGTTCGTAATGCACTTAGCGCTCCAACAATTTACCGATTGGTTCAGCGTTTTCAGCAATAAGAGGCTGTCTGTGATCTTCCGCGTGCTGGAAAACTTCGTATAGTTCAAAATGATAAAAATTTTACATATGTTACGCCTTTTACCATATAAGATTCAATTGGTTTACAAGTTAAAAACAAATAATGAAGAAATACGCATACGAATACAATCGTTTTTAAGAATTGTGCCTAGAAAACAACGAGTTTATTCACGAGTTTATTCATTCATAATGAACGATGAGTCCCATTTTTCCCTCGATGATCACGTGAATAAGCAAAATTGTAGAATATGGGTCGCCCAAAATGAAAGAATAATTATTGAACATAAAATGCATCTACTTAGATACATAGTATGGTGTGGAATAACTTCAGAAAGGACCATTAGAACATATTTTTTCGAAAACGACGAACAAGTTGTGGTTAATGTAAATGGCGTTCAATATCGATAAATTTTTTAAGTCCATTTTTTAAGCCCAGAGGTAAAGAACAATCCAGACATACAGGTAATACATAAGACATACAGGTAATTGTATTGAAAGTTGTCCATATTGAAAAATCCGTATTAAATTTAAAACAAATATTAAAAATACATAAACATTTTTAAATATGTTTAAAACACCGTTGAAAACGCAATTTTATGACCTTTAATATGGTGCTAAATTTCGATAGGTTAATGAGACTATTTTCGAAAAATCGGTTTTTGAAAAGAAACTTCAAATTTATATTTTTGATAATAACTCTTATAATGTAAAAAATAGATATAAAATTTTGTATATCAATGAAAAGGTATTAAAAAAAACCTTTCTTTTGGACGCATATTTTAAGAATTTTTGCGACTTTTTCGATCTCAAATTTGAACTTTTTTAGTTAGGGTGTGCTATTCTACACTTGTTCAAAAAATATATATATTCAGGCACTTCTTTCAAGTACATAAATTTAGAAACAAGATTCAGTAAATATAGCAAATCAAAATGAATTGTCGTTTTTTTTTTTAAAGTTGCCTGTTCTGCGAAATTTTCAAATTTTGAAAATGCCATCTGTCAAACGACAGCCAAGGTGATAAAAAAATTAAATCATTTTGGTTTTTTTGTTTCAGACGATTTTCATGAGCTAAATCGTGTCAACCATTTGTGTATGCATTTTTTGCAAGGGACACTTCAAGGTCAAGTCATGGTCAAATAGAAGACAGCAAATTTTCAGTAACATTAGTGTTAAATGTATTTAAATAAACAAGTTGAATGTAACAAACCGCACCTCGATTGCGTTTTTAGTTTTCCTATAACTAATATTCAAAAAACAGTGTCAAAAATGAAGCCACAAGGTAGAAGACCCCCTTAATATTAACATTTTCACAAAATTCTTAAAGCAAATAATTTCGAGCCGAGAACTGTCATTTTTCTGTCTGGTTGACATTTGAATTGTCGTTTTTTGTTACCTTAATTTGGCAGTACAGCAGCTTAGGCGAATCAATCTATTCGCTAACCATAATGAGAAAAGGTAGTCGACTTGCCAAAGTCGCCAAATTCTAGCGAGTCGTAATAAGCATATAAATTTTCAATTAATCGAATATATCAAAAATTGGTGTTAAACAAATATGACCTATTTTCATTTGCAATAATTTTCTGCATATTTTTATACCTTGCATAATGTAATATGCAAGGTATATTCATTTCGGTTAGATGTTTGTAACCACTTGAAGGAATCTCCAGAGATATAGATATAGATATATATTCGTGATCAGCGTCGCTTAAATTTTCGATTTAACGATGTCCGTCCGTCCGTCCGTTTGTCCGTCATATGGCTGGTTCTCACGATTACTTGAGCAAATATTGAGCTATTTTGACGAAATTTGGCATAAGTAATCTATGATCCAAGATATGGGGCATAATCGGTCAATAGCCACGCCCACACCAAGCATTCAAAGCGACTAACCTCGGAATTTTCAAAATTTTTAACTTGCTGTAACTCACTTAATATACCATTTAAGACAACAATATTTAGCACATAGCGTTACATTATACTCCTACATAACCTTGCCCGAAATATGCGAGCCACTCCTACTTTTTATAGTAGCTCCCATACAAAGCGACTGTACTTCTTTTAAATTGAAACAGCTGTAACTTCTACAATCTTCTGTCTACAATAACCATAATTAACACTTAGATTAACATGGCAATCGGAAATAATATGGCAAAAAATCAGCGTGCCACGCCCACTTCTTATTGGGGCTCCCATACAAAGTCGAGGAAATTAAACAAAAATTTTAAGCGCTATAACTTAAAATATTTAGCGAAGAATGACGAGATTTAATGTGTGGATTAGTATTGTAAGAGTAAATACACTTAGCAGAAAAAGTGTACATACAAGAAGTAAACAATTCTTCGCTGTACTAAATACCAATAAGGAAACAATTTTTTCAAAAGAAATTTTTTATTTAAAAGTTAGAGCCCAAATACATTATATTATAATGTACAGAAAAATTATGAGAAATAAAAGAATTCAAAAGCACCTGTTAATTGGTCAGAAAAAGTCTACGTACAGAAACGAAAACGGGACTTCCCCGCTCATTTGCTCGATCGCTCGTGCCATCAAAAGTACTTAATACGTATCGTGGTTCGATTTTGTGCTTTGAATATTCTATTTCAAGAAGTTTAATAAATACAAATTCAAAAAGAAAGGAAATTGGAGTTGAAGAACGGAAAATTATAATAAAATTATGGAGGTTGCTTGGAGGTGATGGTGTGCTGCCTTATCCTGCGCTCAAGTAAATCCCACAAATGTTCAATAGGATTAAGGTCAGGTGATTGTGGAGGGGTCTTGCATTGATGCGGGACATTATATAATATCCAAAGCTTCACATTATGGGCAGTATGCTTCGGGTCGTTATCCTGTTCAAAGTGCCAGCCAGAACCCAGGCCGAGATTTTCATCACTCTGCTTCAAATTTTATTTAAAATATTTAAATAACCTCTCTGATCCATAATTGACTCAATGAACACCAAATTGCCGACTCCATTGGCAGCCATACATCCCCACACCATAATACCACCTCCGCCATGTTTAACCGTGCCCACAAGATTTTGCGCATGAAGAGCTGTGCATGGTTTCCGCCACACAAGCTGACGTCCTTTAATACCAAACAGGCAACACTTGTTCTCATCTGAGAATAGCACCTTCTCCCATAACTCTGGCGGCTTATTTATATATTGTTTGGCAAAAGAAATTAGTTTTTGTCGGTTTATGAGCGAAATAAACGGCTTCCTACGCGCTACGCGGCCACGATAGTTAGCTTTTTTTTAAATTTTGCGCACGGTGTCGTTATGCATGGTTTTGTTAAACTGTTCCTTAACATTTTGAACAATTTTCATTGCGGTCAGTCGAGGATTATCCTGAACAAGCCGCAAAACACATCTTTTTTCTCGTTGGGTCAGAATAGAAGGTCGTCCTGAACGCGGTTACGACACGAAAGTTCCAATTTTTGAAATTATTCATCACCATTAGAATTGTGGGGTGCGCTCTCCCAAGGGTTTTAGCAATTTCACGGAAAGTTTGGCCTTCTTTCCATAATTTTATTATAATTTTCCGTTCTTCAACTCCAATTTCCTTTCTTTTTGAATTCGTATTTATTAAAACTCTTGAAATAGAATATTCAAAGCACAAAATCTAACCACGATACGTATTAAGTACTTTTGATGGCACGAGCGATCGAGCAAATGAGCGGGGAAGTCCTGTTTTCGTTTCTGTACGTAGACTTTTTCTGCCAATTAACAGGTGCTTTTGAATTCTTTTATTTCTCATAATTTTTCTGTACATTATAATTTAATGTATTTGGGCTCTAACTTTTAAATAAAAAATAATTTCTTTTGAGAAAAATTGTTTCCTTATTGGTATTTAGTGCAGCGAAGAATTGTTTACTTCTTGTTTGTACACTATTTCTGCATAGTGTATACTCACAAGAAATGGGCTCCCATACAGAATGAATGAATTTCTTTTAAATTGAGATAGCTGCAGCTTCAGCAATCTTCTGTCTAGAACAATCATAATTAGTACTTGGGTTAATATGGTAGCTGTACATAATCTGGCAAAAAATCAACATGCCACGCCTACTTCTTAATGAGCCTACCATACAAAGTTATGAAAATTACAAATATTTAAACCGCTATAACTTACGAACTATTCAACGTAGGACAACCAAATTTAAGGTGTGGATAGATATTGAAAAATTAATTGGATTTACAAGAAAGAGGTAAGCCACGCCCACTTCTTATATAGTTCCCATACTAAGCCTCGGAATTATCTTAAAAACCTCCTTTAAATTATCCCTTTTAGAATCCTCATAACATACAAAGTACTTCGCCAAAGTCAACCATATTTCGGGTGTAAATTAGTAGTATATGCAAAAATTGTTTCTCAAAAAGTGGAAATAAAAGAAAAAGATGGATATTCGTGAAAACTTTATATAGATATCTACATAAGGTATAATTTGGTTGGACCCAGCCGACTGTAAGGTGATTTGTTTTTTGTGGTATGCTCAAAACTAGTTGACAAATTAGAAACTTGTTTATTTTTTATACTAGAGACATAAGATTGCTTACTAAATACCAAACAGTCTCAACATCAATTTTCACCACGAAGTCTCTATTAGTGACTAGACACTACTTACTGAATACCGGATATTATTTAGTAGGTATTTAATATTTAGTCTGTTATAGCCTAGACAGACGGCAGCCTAATTCCCGACTACCGAGTTAATTCGAATTAACTCGGGCATTAACTGCAGCTAATCCGCATTAACTTTATGAGTTAATTCTCAAAATAAAAGAGGATTAGGGCAATTTGAGCTGGCAACACTGCTGAAAATTTTCTATTGTGAATTTTTCTCGATCCATTTTACAAAATATTAGGTGCTAACAAAAAACTTTCAACAATTGTTAACAGTTTTCAACATGAAAAGCGTTGGGGATCAAATAAATCCAGCTGTCAATTATGAACTGTGAATGTCAATTTACAAATTTCAGATAGTTTTCAGTTCACGTACTTTTTGTAAATTTTCTCATATCGAGAGTGACAGATGACAGAAATTGATAGTGATAGTAATGTAAGTGAGCAGACCTAATAAAACAGCAATCAGCCGTTTAGTTAATCCGCAATACTGCCGGCTGTCAGGTTAATATTTTATTCGGATTAAGTGCGCCGGTAATCCAGATCAACGTTGACGTCCGTCTAGGCTTTTAAAGAAAAATGTTAGTCTTTAATTACAAATCTATTAAAAAAGCTTGGCAACTCTATTTTACAATACCACGTCACTATTATTTTTAATAAACCACCACATTCCCAATAAACAATTTTCAATATTAAGATATGTTTATCTTGTTTTACAAGATAATACTTTTTTTATCATTTCGAGTTCTTACCTCACCTTTAGAGTATGTATTTTAAAAATTACAACAAAGAAAATTGCTACTGACTTCAATACAATTATGAATATGTCAAAAACAATCAACTTTAATTCTAACCAGCAATAGCCGGCAAGCAAACATGCACAAACTTACATGTGTAACGCAAGGTATATTCGCAAGGTAATATCACTACGACAGTTGTCATTGAAGTACAATTTATGTATAGATGCCACATAATAATAATACATTTTCCAATACATTATATATTTTTAATAAGAGAACATGTTGACATTCAATTTTATTTGATTTTGTTGGATAATTTATTTAGATAAGTAAATGTGTGTTTAAACAACTTTCGATTTATCTTTTAGTAAGACAGAGTAAAACGAATATTTATTACATTGATATATTAACAAATATAATTTCAATGGTATCAATTTCATATTAGCAAAGACACGAATTGGAAAACAATTCTGTGAAATAAAAACAAATCAAAAAACTGCATACGGACATTAACAATTTTCCATCAGAAAGAAAAATTAAATTTTCAAATTTAACGAATTACCAGGAATACATTAGGTATCTTCACAGCAAGCACGATACTCCGTTAGTCCGTTACTTGGTAGTTTTTTGTGTATTTTGTTTTTGTAAAATTAAGAAACTAACCAATATCAATGTATCAAGGTGGCAGGCCAGATAATTTCTTTGTTTCTCGTTAACACACAACCAGCTGTTGTCGTTTATAAGTACGGATGATAGAAATAGGGTGCTGACCCAATGTAGGCACACCTTGCTTGCTTTACTTACTTTACTGATTCGTAAATGGAAAATGAAACAAAAATGTAAATTAGAATCAGTGAAAATATTTTGAGAATTTTTCTATAAATTGTAAAATTGTACAAGACAAGACAGTTATGGGTACGCGAATTATATTTATATAGAAAAAAGCATGGATGATTTGAAAGTGCTTCAGGTTAACTTACGAGAGACCAGAACAAGCCAACGAGAAAGAAAGAAAAGAAACTCGATTGCGATAAAGGAATATTCTAAAGTGTTGCCACATACTATAAATAGAGCTAGTTTGTTGCCAAATATATCAATTAAATTCGAAAGTGATAGAGGCAACATAAAACCATCAAGTGATCGAGGCAATATCACACTATAGCAAGTTTAATTAAAGAGTGATTGTAAATAGAAGTATAGATTAATTAAACTGTTGTTGCACATAGTGCAAATAAGTGTTGAAGGTATTATTATCTCGCGTCGATTCGAGAAAAATTAAACTTTCATAAAATAAAAACGTAACAATATGAAAAAGATTTTACGAGACTGTTAAAAGTTTACATCATGATCATGTAAATGGCCAGAAAAATTATCAGGATTGAAATGCAACTCTGTTGAACACGCTTTAGTCCTGCAATAAGTTGAATAAGTAAATTTACTTAATATATATTGAAGATAATCACTTCCATGTTTCTCAAACATTCCAATCATTAATTTGTATTTTTTTATTTTATTTTGTTGTTATTAACAGTAATATGATGATTGATTTACGGCCTTTACACGAAGATACGTTTTTACAACAATGCGTGTAAACTATATACAATTATACGGTTTATATGGTTATAGCATAGACAGACGGCCGCCTAATTGCGGATTACCGGGGCACTTAATCCGAATAAAATATTAACCTGACAGCCGGCAGTATTGCGGATTAACTAAACGGCTGATTGCTGTTTTATTAGGTCTGCTCACTTACATTACTATCACTATCAATTTCTGTCATCTGTCACTCTCAATATGAGAAAATTTACAAGAAGTACGTGAACTGAAAACTATCTGAAATTTGTAAATTGACATTCACAGTTCATAATTGACAGCTGGATTTATTTGATCCCCAACGCTTTTCATGTTGAAAACTGTTAACAATTGTTGAAAGTTTTTTGTTAGCACCTAATATTTTGTAAAATGTATCGAGAAAAATTCACAATAGAAAATTTTCAGCAGTGTTGCCAGCTCAAATTGCCCTAATCCTCTTTTATTTTGAGAATTAACTCATAAAGTTAATGCGGATTAGCTGCAGTTAATGCCCGAGTTAATTCGAATTAACTCGGTAGTCGGGAATTAGGCTACCGTCTGTTTAGGCTATTATACGATTGCATAAATCCCACTAGTGTGTTTGTAACTTTGT
Organism: Megamerina dolium; assembly: GCA_963854835.1. Lineage (NCBI taxonomy): Eukaryota > Metazoa > Arthropoda > Insecta > Diptera > Megamerinidae > Megamerina > Megamerina dolium. Next base: position 26,337,404 of record OY978527.1, on the reverse strand, counting down.
GTTAAGATCGACTCCTAATTTGTGTAAATATTAGTTGTAGTTTTCTTTACTTCTCCGTTATTCGTGAGAGTTGCATTAGCTTAATAATCATATCGTGGAATAATAACACAAAATCAGTTATTACGAATCGTAATTTTCAAAATTAATGAGATTAAGAAGAGGTGTGAAAACAGCTATTATCTTGTGATTGTACTTCATGACTTTATTTTATTAATATTGTTACGTTTTTATTCTGTGAGCGTTTAATTCTATTTGAATTAGCTTGTACGATCACTGGATTCTGTTAATAATAACTGCAACACTTATTTTATACAACTATATACAGCAACAATTTATTTAATAAACACTATTTACAATAAACTCTGTTTATAATCAACTATTTACAATAACACTTTAATGTACTAGCAACTTTTGCCTCTGTATAGATGTTTGCGCAGTCACGTTCGGAATTCGATTGATTGTCACTTCTCAACACTGGCTCTATTTATACTCTGTTGGCAACACCCCAGAATCTTCCTTTATCGAGATTCTTCTCTTTCTTTCTCGTTGGCTTGTTCTGGTTATTGCTTATTTCTTTTTGCTGACATTCGTTTCGATGCTGCCAATAGTGTCAGTCACAATAGTGATGAGTAACCAACTATCGATTCTCATTACAATATTTTTTTTTTTTTTGGTTAAATTTCATGAAGTGTACATCATATTGTGAATATTGATTCTATACATCTATGCGTCAGAAACATTTTTATAATCAAAATCTGGCAGCATTATTGCTTTTTAGTAATACGATTTAAGTACACTGTGAACATACTGGGTACGCGGCTGAATACAACAACACAATGCAATCATGCATCACACACACGCGCACACAAAAGCAAAAATAACAAAAATCATCTGTTTCTCTTTCGAATTATTTACATATGGTTTGTATTGCTATTCGTTATTTCCTCTTTGTGGTGAAACTGTCTTTGTCGATTTCCTTAAACAATAAGTGTTGATACAACTTTTGAAAGATGGATGATATTTCTCAATTGAAGACGTGCCGAATATGTGCAAATACCTACAATAGCACATACGAAATGGAGTTTGTACAACTCTTCAAACCAGTTGATGGTTTAGAGCGAGAAATGAATTTTATACTATCTGAAATAGAAACTTGGCAATTGAATGTAAGTAAAATCATTAGAGATTATAGTGTAGAATGTACATATTTATATTTATTTGTTTTCTTATATATATGTAGATATTGCCCAACGATGGTTTGTCACAACATATTTGTGCGAATTGTTTTGCAAAATTCTGTAGTGTCGACGCCTTTCGGCAGGAGTGCGAAGAAGCGCAACAAAAGCTGTTGCAACCATTTCTACCGGAACAACAATGTAGTTCTAGCATAAATAATGCAGCAGATTCACAATTGCAATTTATACAAGATGACACAATGATAACTGAGGAAATAAAAAGTGAACACTATTTAGAAGCAGTACAGCAGCAGCAGTCGGAGATATTACACACAGAGTATCAACATATTCAACAATTTGCAAACGGAGAAATATCTAATGCAATCGCCTATAATAATGGCATCATACCAATAGTAAACAATTTGCCTGAAGAAGGTGTGAACTATGAAATTAAGGATGACATTAATGACGATTCTGTGACACAGAGTGTGTTCTATAAACAGCCGAACATATCGTTTGCCAATGAAGCTGATCATATTGTAGAGTCGAAAATGATCGAAACAGAAATGGAAGGCATTGTATCACAAGATTTAGAAGACGTTTTGAAAGGCAACATAATAGCAACAAAGAACGGATTTGTTATGTTAAATGGAACAAACGCTATACTGGACGACGATAATGATCACAGTAACGATGATGATGTTGATGAACAATCAATAATTCAGCAAGGAGGTGAGTATCATATGCTTGAGAGAACTTCCGAGTAGATTGTTGTCAATTTTTACATTGCAGATTTTGAAATTTCAAGTGATACTGAAATGTTAGACCAACCAATGAATGCTGCACTTGCGGCAAATCCATTTGCCTGTCAATATTGCTATTGCTCGCCGATTGGTTCAATCGATCACTTAGTTTTTCCCACTTCTGAAGCGCTATCGCAACATTTTTTCGATGTGCATGATCCCAACCTGCCCTACACCTGCCCACATTGTGTACTAACTTATAACACATCGTCACAGCGAGATAAACATATACGCACACAGCATTTAGATCATTGTGAGTATTGTAAGAAAAAACTGCGATATCGGGGCGATGTTACACAACACAACTGCAGTTATGTTGGCGATTGGGAATGCAATGTATGTGGTGAGAAGTTTATACAAACGCCACTAAATCGTTTTCGCACACATCAGCGCAAACACGTAACTGCAAAGCAATTCTGCTGTAGTGTTTGCGAACGTGTTTTTGCTCGTCGTGCCAACATGGAAGCACATCAACGTTTGCACATAGCACAGGCATCCTCGATGTTGTCCTGCGATGAATGCAATGGAGATAAAGGTATGTGCGGATGATTACGACTGCTATTTTGGCTATCATTATCGTATATTTTCTTTACTATATACACATTCCAGTGTTTTCTGGTGAGTATGAGTTGAAACGACACAAATACCAGGTGCATAATGGTGAATTGCCGGTTAAGTGTGATTACTGCGCCAAGGGTAAGCAATATAAATACACACGATACATGCATATATCAATTTTCTGAGATAAATTCATGTCACTCTTCATTAGGCTTTGTTAGCATGGCATTCCTCACACGACATGTACAACATTTTCATCCCGAGAAATTGGATGCAAATAATGCCAATGCTGTAACATGCACAAACTGTGGCATCAGCTTCACATCAGTGCATAAATTACGTTTTCATATGCAACGTCCGCGCGATGAAAATGGCAAATGCATCTCTCCGACAGCATGTCAACAGCGTCGTCAGCAACAGCGTCAAGGTATCTATCCTTGTCACTTATGTTCGAAACGTTTCCATCTCAAATCGCAACAGCAGAATCATTTGAAAACACATGATGCCACTTTAAGACCATTTCAATGCGATCAATGCAACATACGTTGTCGCACATCATTCCAGCTAAAACAACATGTTAATGTGGCGCATTTGAATTTAAAGCCATTCGAATGTACACTTTGTGGCAAATGTTTCGGTTTAAAGAGGGACTTACGCGAGCACATTCAATTTCATTCAGGTGAGTAGGTACCCTCCAGATGGCGACAACACTCAAATATACATATATATCAGTGAAATTTCGATTACTTTTCACACGTAGCACCTAGTATTAATTGCCCGAATGACGGTTGCAATTATATATGTAAAAACGATAAGGCACTCAATGATCATATACGTCATAAACATCGCTTGAAAACTTGTGAGTATTGTGGTGCAGCATTTACGCGTCAGCGTTTGACAAGTAAGTCGAATTTTCACGAAATATCGGATAACACCTGTATCTATCTTTAAGTCAGAATGAGATAGAAAAAGAAAGGAAAATAAAAACTATTTAATGAAATATTTCTATTGTAGCACATCTGCGTAATGTACATCGAGCTGAGATTGATGTAGAAGTGGCTGGAGGTAGCGGTATTCCTCATGGTATCATCATTAATAACAACTGTAGTGATCATATTGCTGGCAACGATGCTGACATCAGTTCCAATCAAGGTGTTATTAATAGCAATGAAGCTAATACTAATAGTGATCATCAGCATAGTGTTATTCAGCATGACAGTCAATTGCAAACGATTGAAGTATCTCAAAGCGATGCTATTAATGGTAAATTATGAGTTGTATAGGTTAATAATAGTATTCCAACAAAAGTACTCAATTTCGCAGATGAAGCGGCTGCACCAGCACTGATCCAAGCAATAGCCTCGAATGCCATCGATGTATCACAATTCCAATCAAATTTATCTGCAATTGATGCAGATGGTGGTCAAATTGGACATTTCTTTATGGGTTCCATTATCGATCCAGAACATGAAATTATTATTACATAGTGCCTTCCATTGCGGACATATACTACTATAGTATATCGATTTTACAAAAAATCATTATTATTCCATTGTATGTCCATTAATAAGCTATTAAGTCGTTCGGTATTAAGAAGCAGAATTTTTCTTGAAAATAATTAAATCCAATTTAATTATTTTTACAATATTTTATTTTTGTGTTTCGTTTTTATTGTTTATAACCTACTTAGTGAAACAAAATTTAAATTAAGTTAGGCCCTTATATGTTATACCGAACTTCTGTATTTAAGTGTCATAATGTTAATACAAAATGGACTTGAAATCGTTTAAGCTTTTTTCATTGCGTGACGTGTTATTTGTATGCTCTAACGCTTACATTGCGGGCATGTTTATTTACATTTTATTTATTTCTATTAATTAATTCAGAATTTATCCATACCCACCAAACACTAGTGTAGCGATGTCCGGGCACAATGTTTTTTTTGTTGTTGTTGTTTTGTAAACACTTGCAGCTACAACTAGTTTAAGAGCGGATGAAATAGTCGTCAATAGAAATTGATCATACATCGCCCGTCAAAAGCCTGTCTATGTTTTAATATGTGATCATCACAAAAATTCCCTCTGCATATAAATTCTCTTGACTGGTAAAATGATCATGATCGAAGCAATCTAATTCACACATGACATAATTATAGCTGAATTACTAAGAGAAAAATAGAAACTTAAGCTATGTTTATAATCAGATACAGTAAAAATAATAATAAAATGCAAACAAAAAATTCATCTACAATTATAATAATAATGAAATGAATACTCACTATATTGTAAATTTGTGTTTACTAATTTGTTTTTGTTTTTATTGCCTAATGCATATTTTCAACCATTCTGACTAGAAAGGCTCTGCTGTATATTTTCTTGCAGGTCTAGCTAAAATTGGACATTCACAAAGAATATGTTGAGATGTTTTGCCATTCTATAAGCTAAGGAAATAAGTCGGCTCTTCAGACACCTGAGGGCTTGTTGACCTGATGAGCAGCCTTTGAGCATTCTTACATAAGGTTTGCTGAAAACTATGGGGTTGGGAAGTGTGTTTGGCCTGATGATCGCTCTCTGGCTTGCCTAAGGAAGACCATGGTTGTATTCCTTAGCATGGTCGTTCTGGCTAATTGCAGTATTTCATATCAATCTTAAGCCACTATAAAAAAATCACAACTTTAGGTCCGTTCACGTACGTAATAGTTTTTACAAATTATTACAAAATTTACTATTTCTTACTGGAAATACGTTCGCGTACGCCAACAACCAGTAAAAGATGGGAAATTGAGAGAGCAAATTATTTCCTCTCTGTGATAATTCTTGCAAATTTTTAATTGTAATATTTCTACTAGTAAGAATTCGTAACATAGAAAAAACAGCTGTTCTTACTGGCAAGTGTCAGAACTGAAGGAGTTTGGAAATTACTAGAAAATTTTATAATTTTTCCGTTCGCGTACTTTTTCACTTTGTTCTCATTTTTGAAGAAGATTTTTCTTACGCTCTTTACTTTATTAGTAAAGTAGCGAACGGACCTCATGTCTATTTCAAATAGCTTGTAAGCAAAGAATGAATTGGCATATCGAAATTCGACACATTGGTTATTTGTTAGAAGATGGCGTTAATGGCCATACATCTATCTAGTAGCACTAATCTGAGTGAGTCATATGTATACAATTGCAAGTTTGTGCGGTTTACAGCCAGTCATTGACAAACTCGAGGAAATTTTACAACTGGTGCTGCTAGACGGGCATGCAAACTGTCTGCCTGCTCAAAGAAACTCGATATTTGGGTGCCATCTAAATTAACGCAAAATTTGTTTTTGCCTAACCGCATTGCCAATGCAACGAACGGGTGATGAAGAATGGATTTAATACCAGAATATTAAACAAAAAAATTATGATCAAACACTGATAGACCACGTTGCGTTTTTCGATAATTTGGAAGAATTCATCGAGAAAATAAAAATGGAGTCATTCATAGATGGTATATGCAACGGAGAGACTAATGCTGCAACTAGCCACCGACGTAAAAACGTAGAACGTGTCAGCTGACACGACCTATCTTATGGGAATGTCGTGTTAACGAAAACTCACCACCGTATGACGGTGACGTAGACGTTGCTCGGAGCGGAGAAAATCAATGCAATTTTGTATGTTCTTACGTACCGGCGGTACGTACGTACGCTACGTCGGTGGCTAGTTGCAGCATAAACGTGCACTGTCATGTCAGCAAGGAGTACATTTACTGAAACAGTTAGTAGTGCTTTGTAGTATGAAGCCGCCAGTTTGATGCGCATTACGCGTATTTTCCATCTACGACGCAAGCCGCAAAGATCGAATTTTCCAGGGCAACGAAAGAAAGATCGTGATGTCAGTCATCGTAGTAATGCTGATACTCCACCTCGTCGTAGTTTCACCGTGGATAGTAAATATTATTCTCGGGTAAGAAGCCACAATCACATTGCCAACCTACGACTTATGAATATCTTATCGGAAGAGTCATGGACCACCAAACGAGTTCAAGAAGATCAATCGAACAACCCAGATCTCTCAAATATTATGAAATACAAAAAGCAGGGCGTATGTCCAGAGTGGCAACAAATAGCTAATGAGAGTCAAATGGCAAAGACATACTGGGCGCAATGCAAAGCCTGCACTTGAGAGATGGCTGTCTATTCCGAGTATGGGAAAGTGATGATGGAAAAATTACTAATGATTGTGTACCGATGGAGTTACACCCAGACCAAGGTCGAAATTTCTAATCAGTTGTATTCCAAGATATGTGCGTATGTTGGGTATGCATAAAATTCGTACAACACCTTTGCATCCACAATCTTTTTTTTTTTTTTTTTTTTTTTTAGCTTATTTTTTTTTTATTGAATCTTTCTTAAATACAAGAAACTAACAATAATTATTCAAATCTTACAAGCTAAATAAAACTATGTGATATCCCCTACGTTCCATCACAATTTGGTGAGTCGCGAGATGTAGCAATTTTACAGCATATTCAGTGTGTCTTTTCTTTTTAATCGACGATGCCCCTTGCTCAGCAACAATTGCCTAGCAAGGGGATTCGGATGACTGTGTAATTTTTGAATGTAGCTTCTGCAGGACATTGCAACTTCCTCAGAAATTGTGGATACATTTAAATCTCGATGGATGTTAACGTTCCTCATATACCAAGGCGCGTTTACAATAATTCGCAGACACTTGGATTGTATTCGCTGCAATTTTTCGATATTAGAGGGAGATGCGGTGCCCCAAAACTGAATACCATAAGTCCAGATTGGTTTCAGGATTGCTTTATATAATAGCACTTTGTATTCAAGATTCAACTTTGATCTTTTGTGTAACAGCCACCATAACTGATTCATTTTAAGCTTGATCTGAGTTTTCTTTGCCTCTATGTGATATTTCCATGTCAGCCTTCTGTCGAGGTGAATACCCAAGTACTTTGTTGAGGAACATTGTGGAACTGATTGGCCATTAATTTTAAGTGGGGGACATGTATCTAGCCTTAGCGTGAAGGTTACATGTACGCTCTTTGATTCATTGACTTTTATACGCCATTTTGCTAGCCAGATTTCGAGAGAATCGACGTGAGTCTGCAGGAGTTTAGTAGCTTCTATGGGGTTAGAGCGAGAGCACAATATTGCCGTATCATCAGCAAAGGTCGATATGAATGTATAGTTATTGTTGGGCATATCTGAAGTGTATAAGAGATACAGTAAGGGACCCAAAACGCTTCCTTGAGGAACGCCAGCGTGAATATCCAATGGATTTGTTGTGTAATCCTTGTGATGTACGAGAAATTGTCTTTTCGTGAGGTAGCTACTAAGCAATGAGGAGACATTTGCAGGCAGTAATAGTTTGAGTTTGTAAATAAGGCCATCGTGCCATACTTTATCGAAAGCTTGAGTGATATCAAGAAAGACAGCTGAGCAATACTTTTTTTCTTCAAAAGTGTTCCTTATCAGAGTTACAATGCGGTGGACTTGTTCTATTGTGCCGTGCTGTTTTCTAAATCCAAACTGATGTTGAGGAATCAGTTGGTTGAGATTAATAAATGGAGTTATATTCATGACAAGTAGCTTTTCGAATACTTTAGAAAGTAGAGGCAGGAGGCTGATAGGTCTGTACGATGCAACTTTTGTAGGGTCTTTTCCTGGTTTTGCTATCATAATAATTTTTGAAGTTTTCCAGCATTTGGGATAGTGTTTAATACGAAGGATAGCATTGAAAATGTGCATCAGATGAATTACTGAAGCCGGAGGTAGCTCTTTTATCATTTTACCGGTAATTTTATCTGGACCAGGTGATTTTTTTGGGTTTAAATCTTTATAAATTGCTTTGAATATGTCCTTTTTTTTAATTTTGAGCGTTATTGAGCAAGGTTGAGAGGTTAATATTGGTAATGAGGACTGTGAAGAGGGTGGATTGGGTGTAAACACACTTTTTAGGTGGTTTGCAAAAGCCAAACCCTTCTCACAGTTGCTTCTAGCCCAATTACCGTCACTCAAACGGATGGGGGAATCAGTGAGAATTGGCCGATTTGATTTTTTTGCTGATTTCCACAAAGAGTAGTCTGACGCTTCACCAGGTGTTAATTTCGCTATGTGCTCTTCTAACTCTTTGTTGTTTTTATTTTTTAAGGCTTGCTTTAACTTTCGAGTGCAGTGCTGTAGCTGTGTTTTCAGATTCGGTGATCTGAATTCTTGCCATTGTCTTCGGAGTCTTCTTTTCTGTCTTACTAGCAATTCAATATCGGCTGGTGTGTATGGGCTATAGTTTGATTGCTTGCATACCTTTGTGCAGGTGGCTGAGCTGAGAGCTAATGAGAGCAGCTGGTTGAATTTTTCGAGTGCTGAGTCTACATCGTGTCCATTTCTTAATACAGTACTCAGAGGAAGATGGGAATTTATATATTTCTTGAATTTTAACCAGTCTATTTTCTTTCTAACGCAATTGCTTTGGGGGCTTGGTGATTTTATAGATATTACCGTGGGTGAGTGGTCAGATGATAGATCATAATTACACTCTGTGGAGATATTTTCCATCTGCAAACCTTTGGCGACTCCAAAGTCTATGAGATCGGGTATTTTCCTCTTGTCCGTCGGCCAATATGTCGGTTGACCATTTGAAATAACATCGTAGCCGTGGTTAGTGATGATTGAACATAGTCTTTTGCCTTTTGGAGTTATTAATCGGGAGCCCCAGTGAGTGTGTTTGGCGTTGAAATCGCCAGCAACCAAGAATTTGCTACCAAGAGTTGAGAAAAATTCTTTATATTGCTGTTCGGTAATACTGTATCTTGGGGGACAGTATATCGCAGATATTACTAGGTTAGAGATGTATTCTTCCAGACATATAGATGTTGCTTGCAAGTAGACGCTACTAAAATCTTCGAGAACATGATGTTTTATTCTGCTTTTTATCAATATGGCAGTTCCTCCACGTGCCTTACCATGCGGATGATTTGTGGTGTACAGTTTGTAATATGGTATTTGGTAGCAATTTTTGTCAGTGAAATGGGTCTCAGATATCATCATTATGTCGATTTGGCTGGATTCAAGGAATTGAATTAGCTCCAAACGGTGCTGGCTTAAGCCGTTGGCGTTCCAGTGGCATATCTTGAGACAACTCATGGTCTGGATAGCAATGTTTGGAGTAACATCGATTGATTTTTCATCATTTCTTGCATCATTGTTTGCATTGAGTTCATGAATTGGTTCATATTCTGAATCAATGTTTGAAGCAAATGTTCAAGGGTACTTGGCTGTTGGGTGGGCAGTGAGTGTTTCTGCTCATTATTTACATTGCTTTGTTGGTGTGGGTTTTGTTTTAACACGCTAGCGTATGAATTGGTTTGATTCTTGTTTGGGATTGCAGAGAAGAATTGTGTTGCATCAATATTTTGTCTCTTACTTGAGTTGGCTATCTGAGTTTGCTCAACTGGTTTTAGAGGTTGATTGCTAGCAGAGAAATTTAGCTTTAGGGTTGTATATACTGGGCAACCTCTATAATTTGCGGTGTGATTACCTCCACAATTGCTGCATTTTTTTATGCTAGCATCGCCTTTAGATTTTGGGCATATGTTTGATTTATGGAGATCTCCACAAATCACACAAACAGCTGGCAGGGTACAATATGTCTTAGTATGTCCATATTCTTGGCAGTTGCTGCACTGAGGAGGTCCAGTTCTCTTATGGGGTTCTTCGATTGTGATTTTGCGATGCAATAAATATCGAATTTTATATATGGGGTGTACTTCACCTTTTTTTAGGGGTTTTGTTTCAGGCTGAAGCTCAATACGATATAACGGTTGAGGTATATTGCTCTTGTTGAGAATGTTGAACACTGTTTTGGCTTGAAACCCTTCTTCCTGAAGGGCAAGTTTGATTTCGTTAATATCAACGTTGGGTTCGACGCCTTTGAGTACAACGATTAAGCCCTTACTACTTTTTAGCTGATATGTGTAGTAATTCTTTTTTACAGCATCAAATTCCGCTATTACTTTGCGATAATGAGTTTCGCTGTAGATTTGCACTTTTGTTTCCTCAATTTGGCCTTTGCGAATAGGAACAACATGGAAATTCTTTGGTCCTATAAGACTTGTAATTCTAGAAATCAACTTATCTGAGTTGCGTTCTCTCAAGAAAATGGGTGGGGGTTTGAAATTTTTCTTGGAGATAATATTTTCGTCACTTTCATCACCTGAAAGCAGAGCGTATCTATTTTCCGAACTAATAGGGACAGTGTTCTGCTTTTGAATTTTTGTTGAATTCATTTGTTTTGAATTTTGCGGACTTCTCTTTCGCTTTACTACAGTAATGTAGCGATCAATACCAGTTTGAACAGCAACTGGTTCTTTATTAGTCATCGCACTAGTTGCTTTAACTACTGGGTCGTGCACTTCAGTAGAAGTGCCGTTATTTGATTGCTTTGATGTTGTAGCTGTTGGTGTTACAGCAGGAGAAGCACATTGTACACTCCACGGTATAGAGGGAGATAGTATATCACGATAGAACAAATTATTTTTTTTGTCTGTATTTATTGTTGTTGCAAAATTTGATGAATTTTTAATATGTGCAGGCAAAAGATTTGCACTGTTACTTTCACTTGTGCAGTGTGTATCAACTGTTTTATTTGATAATGCACTTATCGGGGGGGTTTGCGCGGGTGATTGCAAATTATTGTTTACACACACATTAACAGGCGATTGCCGTTGCCGGAGAGGAGAGCGTTGAACACTCATATTATAATCAAAATGTTTGCAAATTATATTATTTTATTTGTTTTTTTTTTTTTTTTTTTTTTTCTAAAAATCGAAAGAAACACGTCCACTCTTATTGGTGACTTTCGCGAAACTCCACAATCTGCATCCACAATCTGATGGCATGGTAGAACGGTTTAAACGTACCATGGAGGAATATCTGAGAAAGACTGTAGATAAATATGTACTAGAAACACTGGGATGTGCGTATACCAATGGTCCTCATGGCATATCGATGCGCACAACATCATACGACGGCCACTAGACTAGCAATGGCAATTTTTGGAAACGAGTTAAGACCACCAGCTGATTTAAAATTTGGAGTCACAACACCAACGAGGTCAACCGAACACTAGCCAAAAGCGGGAACATATTTTTGAATTTCGCAACATCACACGATAGCAAGTTAAATTAAAGAGTGATTATAAATAGTTGATATAATAGTTGGACGCCGCCTACAGAAAAACCCTGTGTGCATGCGGAACGCGAGCTGTTAAGGAGCGTCTTTTCATGCGCAAGAAGAGGGAGTTGGAAAGACGCGAGTGTGAGGAGATAGAGATGTGTATCGACAAGAATGAGACTCGAAAATTCTTCGAAAAGATCAAGCGCCTGAGTGTAGGTTTAAATCCCGGAGCTTCTTCTTGTCGTGATGGAAATGGGAATCTGGTTACAGATGTCCAGAGTGTACTGAGCCTGTGGAGGGAACACTTCTCCACGTTACTGAATGGCGATGCTACGAACAATTCCGCCAGTGGAGGAGAATGCCCGATAACCCCAATTACAGATGATGGTGTTGATGTTCCACCTCCCGACTATGACGAGATTGAAACGGCCATTTTAAGGCTGAAGAACAACAAAGCTGCAGGTGCTGATGGCCTGCCTGCCGAGTTGTTTAAGACCGGAGGCGATGAGCTGCTCACCCGCATGCACCAGCTCATAAGCAGAATATGATCGGATGAAAGCATGCCTGATGATTGGAGGCTCAGTGTTCTCTGTCCTATACATAAAAAAGGAGACCCCACAATTTGCGCCAACTACCGTGGAATAAGTCTCCTGAGCATCGCATACAAGGTTCTATCGAGCGTACTGTGTGAAAGGTTGAAGCCTATGCTCAGCAACCTGATTGGACCTTATCAGTGTGGCTTCAGACCTGGTAAATCCACCATCGACCAGATTTTCACACTGCGCCAAATCCTGGAGAAGACCCAAGAAAAACAGATCGACACACACCACCACCACATTTGTTGATTATAAAGCCTCTTTCGACAGTCCGGTAAGGGATTACCTCTACGCAACAATGTCTGAATTCGGTATTCCTGCAAAGCTCATTCGACTTTGTAGAATGACACTGCATAACTCCCGTTGTGTAGTGAAAATTGAGAAGGACCTCTCCGCCCCTTTTAGTACGAACGGGGTTTCAGACAAGGTGATTCGTTATCGTGCGACTTCTTCAATCTTATTATGGAGAAAATAATACGAGCTGCTGATCTACGACATAATGGCACTATCTTCAACAAAAGTGTCATGCTGTTAGCGTATGCCGACGATATTGACATAATCGGCATGAACACGCGAGCAGTTAGTGCAGCATTCTCAGAGTTGAAAAGAGAGTCGCGTCGGATGGGTCTCACGGTGAACGAGTGCAAGACGAAGTATCTAGTGTCAACAAACAAAGAGTCCCGGCAGCACGTCACTGTTGACAACTACGCTTTTGAAGTAGTAAGGGACTTTGTCTATCTTGGAACCAGCATTAACAGCAGTAATGACGTCAGCTCGGATATCATGCGTAGGATAACTCTTGCTAACAGGTGCTACTTTGGGCTGAGTAAGCAATTCAGAAGTCGAGCCCTCTCTTGAAGAACGAAAACTACACTCTACAAGTCTCTCATCATGCCTGTCCTAACATATGGCGCTGAAGCCTGGACAATTTCCACCTCGGATGAGCGAATGCTTGGAGTTTTCGAGAGAAAAGTCCTACGCAAGATCTTTGGACCTATTTGCGTTGGTGGCGAGTACCGAATAAGGTACAACCATGAGCTGTACGAGGTGTATGCCGATATTGACATAGTAAAGGGCATCAAAATCCAGCGGCTGCGCTGGCTAGGTCATGTCGAGCGAATGGAAGAACACGCTCCAGCTAAGAAGGTGTTATATTCGGAACCCGCTGGAGGACGATGCAGAAGAGGAAGACCAAGTACTGGAGAACCTGACGGCGCTTGGAATTTCTAACTGGCGCCAGCTAGCGAAGAACAGAGATGGCTGGCGAAGCATGTTATTTTCGGCCTAAATCGATATTCGGTTGTTATGGCCACATAAGTAAGTAAGTAATAGTTGGACATAGTTAGTACAAAATAAGTGTTGCAATTATTATTAACAGAATCCAGTGATCAAACAGGGTTGATTCGAATAGTATTAAACGTTAACAAAAAAAAAACGTATTCGGTATTCAAGAATATATCAATATTTTTTTGATACATTTTCTTTATTTATTGAATCTATTCCTAAAGAATCTAACAATAAGTTTTAAAATCTTACTGCACTCTACGAAGTGTATGCGTTATATGTGGTGACTTTCATCCCACCTCCAAATGTATTGTTAACAAAGAAGATTCTTCTGTTAAAAAATGTAGTAACTGCGGTGGAAATCACACTGCAAACTATAGAGGTTGTCCAGTTTATACTGAGCTCAAACTCAAACTTAAAAGTACTTCCCAAGTAAGACCTCGCAACCCATCAATGGTTAATGCTCCTCAAATAGAGCATGTATCTGCTCCTCCTCCACAAAATGTTACAAACACTACTCATGCCAACATCTTATGCAAACATTTTAAAGGGGACTACTCCTCCAGTTCAAGTTAATCAAGATAGTGTACCAAACACTCTTGAAAATTCTGTAAATAATCTGGTCCAGTTAATGACACATTTTATGAATTCAATGCAAGAGCTAATGAAAAATCAGTCCATGCTCCTTCAAGCAATTCTGTCAAAACAATGAACGAACTAAAGTTATGTTTTTGGAATGCAAATGGGTTAAGCCAACATAAAAATGAACTGGAAGTATTTCTCCATAAAAATCAAGTTGATGTAATGCTTATTTCAGAAACTCACTTCACAAAATTTAATAATTTTTCAATAAATGGGTTTACGCTTTATGATACCAAACACCCTGAAAATAAGGCAAGAGGAGGGACAGCTATCCTCATCAAAAAGAGAATAAAACATTATGCATTAGAAGAATATTGCAAAGAATATATTCATTCCACCTCTATTTGTATAGAAACAAGTACCCAAAAATTAACAATATCTTCTGTTTACTGTCCTCCTAGACATAATATTACAGAATCACAATTTTCTGAATTTTTTTCAACTTTAGGGCATACGTTTATCGCGGCGGGGGACTATAACGTCAAGCACACTTATTGGGGTTCCAGGCTTATATCTCCAAAAAGTAGACGTCTTTTCTCGACAATATCAAGCAACGGATATGATGCCATATCTACCGGTTGGCCGGTAGATATGGCATCATCATGGCATGGGTAGATATGGGTACTTACTGGCCTTCGGATCCTAGAAAAGTACCGGATCTTATTGACTTTGCAGTAACTAAAAGTCTAAAAAGAACCCATTTAAGGGCATGGCCATCCTTTGAACTTTCATCTGATCATTCTCCATCGTTCATTTTACTAAATGTTTTAGTTAGTTTCAGTGAATCAAGCCAGTATCTTACAAACAAATTCACTAATTGGCTAAATTATAAAAAATATATTAGTTCTCACATTGGCCTTAAAATACCTCTTAAGACAGTAAAGCAAGTCGACAGTGCAGTTGAAAATTTCACCAAATTGTCTCATGAAGCTGCTAAAATTGCAACACCTCAAAATAAATTCCAAGATTATAAAAAACATACAAATGCCGATATTGAGGAATTAATTAAAATTAAAAGGAAAGCCAGGAGAGAATGGCAGCAGCATAGATCACCAAACCTAAAACAAAAATTGGCAGACTGCACTAAAACACTTAAAAGAAGCCGAAGAGAGACGTTTAAATGTATATATTAGTAATCTTGCTGCAACAAATGATACAGATTATTCTCTGTGGAAAGCAGTCAAAGGTGTAAAGTGTCCGATAATAAGAGAGGCTCCAATACGAATGCCAGATAGATCATAGGCAAGAAGCGATCAAGATAAAGCAGAAGCATTTGAAAATCACTTAGAAGGCGTTTTCAAACCAAATGAATCTACAAGAGATGGAGGATTACCAATCATGACCAATAACAGCTCTACTACCTTAGTGAGATTTTCTTTAAAGGAACTTAACAAAATCATAAATGAACTGAACGTCAAAAAAGCTGCAGGGTATGATAAAATAAGTGCCAAAATAATCGCCGAGCTACCTCAAATTGCAGTAAAACAGCTGTTACACATAATGAATGCAATATCACGCCTTTGTTAATTCCCCTCAGCATGGAAAATTTCCCAAATAATTATGATTGCAAAACCTGGAAAAGATTCAACTAATGTATCGTCGTACAGGCCTATTAGCCTGCTGCCTATCCTATCCAAAGTGGTTGAAAAACTATTAATGTTGAAGATACAGCCAATTGTTGAAGCAAATAACATTATACCGTTGCATCAATTTGGGTTCAGAGCAAAACATGGTACAGTAGAACAAGTTCACAGAATAGTATCTAACATTACAAAAGCGTTCGAAGCAAAGCAGTACTGCTCAGCAGTATTTCTGGACATCGCACAAGCTTTTGATAAGGTTTGGCATGATGGCCTACTTCACAAAATCGGTTGTCTCTTTCCTGATAACATTTGCAAAATATTAAAGAGCTATCTGTTGCATAGGAAATTTATGGTTAAACAAAGATCGTATCTAACTCAAACACGTACGATAATGGCTGCGGTCCCGCAAGGAAGCGTCTTAGGTCCCTTTTTATATCTAATCTACACTTCAGATATACCAACAAATGGCAATCTTTTCACATCAACTTTTGCAGACGATACAGCAATCTTGAGCGTCGATGATAATCCCAGTAAAGCGTCAGAAAAACTGCAAAGTCACTTAAGTCACTGGCTGGAGACATGGCGTATTAGAATCAACGAATCAAAATGCGTCCATATGACTTTCACGTTGAACAGAAAAACATGCCCTCAACTACAAATTAATGGTCAAAAAATACCACAAAAAAACGAAGTGACCTATCTAGGCTTTCATCTCGATAGAAGGCTAACCTGGAAGAAGCATATTGAAACAAAGCAATCTCATGCTAAATTATTGGGAGCGCAATTAAAAATGCGGGATTTACAACAGATGGCGTAGTTCGGGATATAAGCATCAGACAATACTGAAACTATATTCATGTCATAACCTCATTCCATAGCTTTCATTTTCAGTATGTGTCATTTGCCCGGAGTGTAAACAACATAGTTTTTTTTGGCTCTCAATATGTCAAGTTTTGTGCCCACAAAACAGCATTTGCGGGAAGTTTTGATTTACTTCTTTAATTTGGAGAAAAGTGCAGCCCAATAAAAGCAGCCAAACTTCATTGGTTAATTGGAAACGCCTCGAAATTGTCACTTCATAATAAAATGCTTATATTCAAGTCCACCATTAAACCAATTTGGAGCTACGGCATTCAGCTTTGGGGCACTTCTTCAAACTCTAATATTGAGAAAATTCAGCGTGTTCAATCTAAAATCCTTTGACGTCTCTGCCGAGCTCCTTGGTACATCAGTAACACAAATATACACAAGGACCTACAGATTGACACTATTAAAATAGACATAGGGAAACATTGCCAACGTTACTCTGAACGACTAAGTAATCATCCTAATACTCTAGCGCGAGAGCTCCTTAAGCTTAAATATATTAAAAGACTAAAAAGGAAAAATGTTTTAAATATATCTTTTACATAATCTCTCATTACTATTATATATGTCCTTCATGACATCACATGTTATATTTGTTTGCTTTGTTTAGTAGATAGATAAAATTGAAAAAAAAAAATCTAATTCAACAACAGTAGCTCCTTATTATCTAGAGCAATGTTTTTTGTACGATGCTCTTCTTTTTATTGGAAGGCTGGCAGGTCCTTTCTCCGAAGGCGCGAAGTATAGCAGGTATTGAGCAAGGTTCTTGCTAGTGTGTTTGGATGTCTTTGTAATCTTCTAGTATTTTTAACTTCAATTTCTACCATTGGGATATTTAAGTCATTGTGTATACATTCATTTCTAATATACCATGGTGCACCAGTTATCATCCTTAACATTTTAGACTGAGATCTCTGTATGATTTCAATATTGCTATTACTAGTGTTCCCCCATAATTGAATTCCGTAACTCAAATTGGCTTTATTATGCTGTTGTACAGTAGGACCTTGTATTTCAAGTTTAATGGGGATCTGAAATTGATGAGCCAGTGCAGACAAGAAGCTTTTAATTTCATCTGAGTTCTTTTTGCTTCGATGTGCTTGCGCCATCTAAGTGTATCCCTAGGTAGGTGACTTCATTTGTATGAGTTATGGCGATATTATTTAGTGTAACTGTCGGGCATGTGCTTTTGTTAAGTGTGAACGTTACATGTTTACATTTGGGCTCATTATCTTTTATGCGCCAGTTAGATAACCATTTTTCAACAAGTACTAAATGCACCCCTAAATCTGTGGATGGCTTAATTGGGTTTCGATTACGGCTTGGAATAGCAGTATCGTCAGCAAATGTAGATGTCAAAAACCGTGCATTTGTTGGTAGATCGGAAGTATATAATACATATAGAATGGGGCCAAGGACGCTACCCTGTGGAACTCCGGCTTTGATATTGAATTCTTCTGTGGAAAAGTCTTTATATTTTACAACAAAACTACGGTTATCTAGGTATGATTCTAGTATTTGGTGGGAGCTTTCTGGTAGAAGTTTTCTTATTTTATACTTTAGCCCTTCATGCCACACTCTATCAAATGCCTGAGCAACATCGAGGAATATAGCTGAACAATACTCTTTGTATTCAAATGCTTTCCGTATCTCATTGGTAATTCTGTTGACCTGCTCCATCGTCCCATGTTTTTCGCGAAATCCTAATTGGTGCTGAGCAATTATGTCACGTTCTTCAAGATGAGATCTGAGTTGGACTAACAGCAGTTTTTCAAATAATTTTGAGAGACATGGTAGAAAGCTTATGGGTCTGTAGGATGACGGCAATGTTTTATCTTTTCCTGGCTTTAGGATCATTATTACTTGTGATTTTTTCCATTGGTTAGGAAAGTAGCCCAGTTTTAGCATTGCATTAAACAAAACCACTAAAAATAATACAGCTGCCGTTGGAATTTCAATTAGCATTTTTGGTGTAATGCCATCGAAAACAGGAGCTTTCTTTGGATTAAGCTGGTACTTAATAATCTCGTTAATTTCTTTGGATGATATTTTGAGGGGAGTGAAGCCACTAGTTGCAGTGCTATGTGGAGGGATTCGAAAGTCGTTTGCGGGCGGATTGGGCTGGAACACATTACATAAATGTATAGCAAATGTGTTGGCTTTTTCTTCTACAGAGCGTGACCAATTTCTGACATGATTTCTGATTGGAAATTCTGCATCAAGTGGCGTTTTCAGTTTTTTGTAAGAGTTCCAAAGCGAATTTGTTTCGCTTTGGAACTACGCTTAGTCGCTTTTCGATATACTTTAGCTGTTCAAATTCCTCATCCTGTTTTAATGCTTCTTTCAGAGCTCTTTCAGCACACTTAAGTCTTTGTTTTGATGCAGGTGACCGGCATGTCTGCCATTCTCTTCGACGCCGGCGCTTTTCATTAACGAGTTTTTCAATTTGGGTGTTGGTGGCTATACGAACATTCTTATGTTTTTGGTAATCACGTGGGGTTGAAACTATTGCAGCAGTAGTGAGCATGGTAGTGATGATGTTTAGATTATCATCGATGTCGATCTCAGACTGGATTACAGGACTGGTGTTGATATGACTATTATATTTTTGTATTTCAGCCAATCTGTTTTTGGGGATGTCAGCCTAAATGGTAGTTTTGACAAAGGAGAGTGATCTGAGGATAGTTCGTAACTTATTTCGGCAGTGACAATATTTCGATTAAGATTTCGAACGACTGCAAAATCAATCAAATTAGGAATTTTCGAGATGTCTGTTGGCCAATATGTTGGCTGGCCAGGAGACACGAAATTGAGCATGTTTTGTGGATTTATTATAGTGTTATACAGTTGCCTTCCTTTAGGATTTATTAAACGAGAGCCCCAATACGCATGTTAGGCGTTATAATCACCAGCTACCAAGATTCTCTTTCCTAGCTTCTCAAAGAGTTCTTTAAATACCTTTTCGGTTATTGAAAATCATGGTGGACAGTACACAGCTGAAAGTGTTATATTTTTGTTAAGGCATTACAGACATATTGAAGTAGCTTGTAAGTAGTTTTTTAAATATTCTTCAATAGAATAATGTTTAATTCTGCTTCTAATGAGAATTCCTGTACCACCATGTGCTTTGCAGTCAGGGTGGTTTGTGCTATAGAATGTGTATCCTGGTATATTGAAGTTGTACTTGGTTGTAAGGTGTGTTTCAGCTAGAAGCATTACATCAACATTTTTACTATCTAAGAAATGCTTTAGTTCAATTTTGTGGTTATTAATACCGTTTGCATTCCAGAAGCAGATCTTAAGGACACTCATTTTTTATTTAATAGAGCTTGCAACATTTGATTTTGCGCTTTAATCAGTTCTTGAATCATAGTTTGCATATTAGACAAAAATTGTGTCATGCATTGGGTTAAATTGCAAATCATAGATTCAACGGTTCCATTGGGCTGGGCAATTGGTTCTTTTGCATGTTGCTCAGTTTGTTTTAATACATTGGCGTACGACATATGAGAAATTTTTGGAATATTTGCGTTGTTTTGTATAACATCACTTTGAAATTTTGTAGCCACTTTGAAGTGAGTTGCCTGACTGTGATTAGACCTGTTTTTTAATCCCTTATATACAGGGCAGCCTCTATAGTTTGCTGTATGGTTACCATTGCAATTACTGCATTTCTTAGTATTTTGGTCGTTTTTGTTAGAAGTACATGCTGATGTCTGATGGAGATTTCCACATGCTACACATACGCTTCTCAAGGTGCAATAGCTCTTAGTATGGCCGAATTCCTGACAATTTGTGCATTGTACAGGGCCTTTACGCTTATGTGATTCTTCCACTGTAATTTTACGGTGAAGCAAGTATTGGTAAATAGGATGTGTTTCATTCTTTTTTAGTTTTTTTAATTCGGGAATCAATTCAACTTTAAACATTGGCTGTGGGACCTTATTTTTATTGACCATATTTATAACTGTTTTTATCGGAAAGCCTTTTTCTTCCAGTGCTTCCTTTATATCATTTGGTTCTACATTCGGATCTATACATTTGACGATAACAATAAGACCATTGGAACTTTTGAGCTGATATGTGTAAGAGTTTTTGTTGTTTTCATTGAGAAATTTGGCAAAGGCGCGGTAATTGTCTTCATTATATATTTGTATTTTTATCTCTTTAATGTTTCCTTTCGTTAACGACACGATATAGAAGTTATTTTGGCCAGCTATGCGCGTTAGATTGTCTACTAATTCATTGGTACTGCATTCACGCAAGTAAATTGGAGGCGGTTTGGCATTAGAGGTACTAGATGTAGAATCCAAGTCAGTGCAATTAGTTGCATGGTTTTTGTCGCTCAGTAATGCGAATCTATTTCCTACTGAAGCACTTCCATCTTCATTTATTTTAGTTTTATTTATTTTTGCCTTATTACCATCATTTAATTTCTGTGGGCTTAGTTTCCTTTTAATTGTAATGTATCAGTCCATACCTGTTTGTACTTTTGTTGTTTCTGACTTATTTGCATTCAATGTGTTATCAACAATGTTGCTGGTTGTTTGTTTATAAACATGAGTTTCGGAGTTGCTATTCGAAGCTGTTGTTCGCTCCACGAGATAGAAGTACCGTTGGTCTGTGTTGTGTTGAAGTGTGCATTGATCAAATTATTTGTTGGTAAAGACGAGATTAGAAGTATATTTCTCTTTAGTTCTTTAGCATTGTTTTTATTTACATGAGATGCTTCTACACTCATTTTAATCTCCATAACATTAGTTGAAGGAGAAATACGCGCGGGGGGTGGAGAGCGCTTTACACTCATTTATTTTTAATTTTGCACAAATAGACACAGTATCTATATTTTATGTTCAGTTTGTTGTATAGGTATATTATATGTATACACTTATGGAGTTGGTTCCTCTTCTTTCTGCGAGTATCTATTTTGGGTTTTAGTTCTTCTTTATTATTTATTTATTTAATATTGCGCACACACGTTTGTTTGCGTTCGCACTCAACAACCTCAGAGATTTTAAAATTATCAAATACAATATACGCTAGCCAATTTGAAAATGTTTATCGCTTCGTAACTTCTTCTTCTTCTTCTTCTTATGTGGCCATAACAACCGATGATAGATTTAGGCCGAACATATAATGCGGCGCCAGTCTTCTCTCTTATTCGCTTGCTGGCGCCAATTGGATATTCCAATCGCCACCAGGTTACCCAATACTTGGTCCTTCCAACGGAGGTTTGGTCTTCCTCTTCTTCTGCGTCCTCCAACTGGTGCCGAATTAAATACCCTTTTCGCGGGAGCGTCTTCTTCCATTAGCTTGACATGACCCAGCCAGCTCAGCCGCTGGATTATGATTCGTCTGACTATATCAATGCCAGCGTACAGCTTATACAGCTCATCGTTGTATCTTATTCGATACTTGCCATCAACGCAAATAGGTCCGAAGATTTTGCGGAGAACTTTTTTATCGAAAACTCCAAGCATCTTCTCATCCGTGGTGGAAATTGTCGAGGCTTCTGCGCCATATGTTAGGACAGGAATAATGAGGGACATGATCTCCACGCTGACGTCAGTACAGTTGTTGCTAAGACCTGTTAAGACCTGCTAATACAAAAATGATAGAAGGAAAGATTATGTATTGCGCAGGTCCTTTATTTTATTCTGAATGAATGTGACAATAAACTGATGGGATATGACGTCACAGTAAAAAAAAATTATGTGAGTAAAGTGCAAAATCTAGTTTATTTTTAATATTTGAAATAAGTACAAAAGAAATTTAGAAAAATTAAGTGTGGAGTTAAAGATTGCAGCAATTGGAATTCATTTCCAAAAAAATACCAAGTTCCGGAAAGTACGTTTATGTTTCTGCAGGGTAGAAAAAAATATGAATCAGCCGATTAGCTGCATTTGCATGCACCATTTTGCAAGTGAAGCCTCCGCAGATGAGATGCAATAACGAATGGGTAGTTTATTCATTTCAATTCTGATTTGGAAAGCTCGCAGCCAAAATATATCTACATCTTTTCACTGATTTCTTGATACTATGCATATTACAAAGGTACCATCTTTAACTCCATCAACGTAGTTCTCGTAAGCAGCAGCACTTCCGACCAACAAGAATTGGACAACTTTGCATATGATGGAATTGAAAATCTGGCTGGCTGTATATGCCACAAACTCCGTAATGAAATCGATGGCACTGTGTTTCAAGATAGGGTCAATTCTTCAATTCAATTCTCCCATTCAAAGTGTCTGTACTTTTTTTCAATTGAAACAGCTGTAACTTCTACAATTTTCTGTCTAGAATAACCATATTTGACACTTAGATTACTATGACAGTGGGAAATAATCTGGCAAAATCAGCATACCACGCCCACTTCTTATTAGGGCTCCCATACAAAGTTGCGGAAATTAAAAAAAAATGTTAACCGTCATAACTTGCAAACTATTCAGCATAGAACAATCAGATTTAAGGTATGGATTAGTATTCTAAGAACAACCAATAGTGGCCCCCATACAAATTTACCGAATTTCCTTTAAATTGAAATTAATACTTTGGTTAATATGGTAGTCGGAAATAATCTGCCAAAACATGCCACGCCCACTTCTTAGTGGGGCTACCATAAAAAGGTGCGAAAATTAAAAAAAATAATAAACCGCCATAACTTACGAACTATTCAGCGTATGACAACTAAATTTAAGGTGTGGATTAATATTGCAAATTTAATTATATTTACAAGAAAGAGGTAAGCCACGCCCAATTTTTATATAGCTCCCTTACTAAGCCTGGGAATTATCTAAAAAATCTTTAGATTAAAACCCCCATAACTTACAAAGTACTTCGTCAAAGTCAACCATATTTCGGGTGTAGATTAGTATTATATGCAAAACTTGTTTCTCAAAAAACTGACGTTTAATAATTAATAGTGGAAATAAAAGAAAAAGATGGAATTCGAGCGAACTTTATATATATATAGATCTACATATGCAGGGTATAATTTGGTCGGCCCCAGCCGACTGTAAGGTCATTTTTAATAAATAATATTACAACAGTAAATTGCACTATTTTTTTACGAAGAATGGTTTCAAACATCTAATAAATATTATATTCAATATTTATTGGTAATATTCACATTTATTGTTTACAAATTGTATGTGAATTTGACAACTGCCGCGAAGCTGCTGTGACGTATATGCGCAGAACGAAACATTTTTGTACATCGATGTACATAATCTTTCTTTCTATATGCAGCAATTCTTTTATTTATTTTGTGTATTGAACTTGTGAAAGAGTATTCTCGTACTGCATTATAATTTTCCAACATTTTTAATCATCATTTTTTTTCATTGTCGATCAAATATTTGTCATACTGTTCTAACAAAAAACCCAAAACAGATTAAGATTAGCAACTTATCTTTAATATGCTCAAGTAAAACGTAATATATTCAAAGTATGGGTTTTCCAATTTTTTATGTTCATTTCCTAATTGTAATCTGTGTGGTCATTATTTAATTTATAAGCAAAGCAAATAAAAATTAAATTAAATTCTTTTGCATTACGGCACTAAAATTAGATTTTTTTTGTTGTTTCCACTTGAATGCATTTACTATATATGAATTACGAGCATATCATATAAGACTCGGTAATTCCTCCGATTTAAAGAAATTTTCAAAATTAATTTCTAAAAGTATTCTTTGGTTTCTACCAATCCAAATTTAATGCACACAAAAGACAAATAAACACGAAATTGCTGTAAGATTTTATGGGAATTATTTCAGCGACTGTCTGATGGCACAATCCGGTTAGGTGTAACAAGGTGTCATCAAAATGTCCACCTCTCTAATCACATTAAATTATTATATTGCGCTATTAATTGTATAAAAAATCTCCTTACAGTCGGCTAGGGCCGACCAAATTATACCCTGCATATGTAGAGATGTATATAAAAAGTTTGCTCGTATATCCATCCTTTTCTTCCACTACTGTGTATAGGACCTACATTAAGAAGCAGGCGTACCTTACCAATTTTGGAGGATCAATTTCTGCCTATAATACTAAACTACATAGGTTGCAATGGGTTGACCTAGGCGTATTAATTAGTAAGTTATGGGTGTTTTAATGTTTAAGATAAATCCGAGACTTTATACGGAAGATATATAAAAAGTGGGCGTGGCGTATCTCTTTCTGGTATATCTAATTAATTTTTCAATATCAATCCACACCTTAAATTTGGTTGCCCTACGCTAAATGGTTTGTAAGTTATGGAGCTTAAAAGTTTTAGTTTAATTCCCTCGACTTTGTATGGGAGACTTATGAAGGAGTGGGCGTGGCACACTGATTTTCTGCCAAATTATTTCCGACTACGTATTAATCTAAGTGTCAATTATGGTTATTTTAGGCAAGAGATTGCCGAAGTTACAGCTGTTTAAATTTAAAAGAATTTCAGTCATTTTGTATGGGGGCTGCAATAAACAGTGGGCATCGCGCGCCCATTTCCTATGACCCTAGTTGCTCGTACAATACTTATCCATACCTTAAATCTCGTTGTCCTACGCTAAATGGTTTGTAAGTTATGGAGCTTAAAAGTTTTAGTTTAATTCCCTTGACTTTGTATGGGAGGCTCATGAAGGAGTGGGCGTGGCACACTCATTTTCTGCCAGATTTTTGCTGACTACGATATTAATCCAAGTGTCAATTATGGTTATTTTAGGCAAAAGATTGCCGAAGTTACAGCTGTTTCAATTTAAAATTTGTATGGGGGCTACAATAAACAGTGGGCGTGGCGCACCCATTTCAAGTGAGTCTAGTTGCTCGTACAATACTATTCCATACCTTAAATCTTGTTATTCTACGCTGAATAGTTTGCAAGTTATAACCGGCAACATTTTTTTTAATTTCCGCAACTTTGTATGGGAGACCCAAAAAGCAGTGGGCGTGGCACACTGATTTTCTGCCATATTATTTCCGACTACCATGTTAATCTAAGTGACAATTATGGTTATTCTGGACGGAAGATTGTAGAACTTACAGCTGTTTCAATTTAAAAGAAGTACAGACACTTTGTATGAGAGCTACGCTAAAAAGTAGGCGTGGCTCAACCACTTTTGGCGAGGTTATATAGTAGTATAATATAAGTCTATGTGCCAAATATTGTTGTCCCAAGTCGTATATTATGTGAGTTATAGCAAGTTAAAGATTTTGAAAATTTCGAGGTTAGTCGCTTTGAATGCTTGGTGTGGGCGTGGTTATTGGCCGATCATGCCCAATATCAATCCCCTCCGTACCCTTGGATCATAGATTACTTATGCCAAATTTCATCGAAATAGCTCAATATTTACTCAAGTTATCGTGCGAACCAGCCAGGTGACAGACAGACGGACGGACGGACGGACATCGTTAAATCGAAAATTTAATCGACGCTGATCACGAATATATATCTATGTCTATATCTCCGGAGATTCCTTCAAGTGGACACAAACATCTGACCGAAATGAATATACCATGCATATTGCATTATGCAGGGTATAAAAATAAAAAAATTAAAAAATGTGGCACTTATAACCCTCGGCTCATTGGCCGGTGTTTTTCTTCTTTTAATGTTGTGTGTGTTAAATTTAGGACAGTATTAGAAGGGATCTACTTATTTTAGCCGGTTCCGAACGGCAGAACTCTTGTTATATCACATCACGGCAAACTGTTACTGGCGGAAGAATTGCCAATTGCTTGTCGACAGGTGGGTACCGTTCGAAAAAAAAATTTTTCGATATCAAATTTGTTATGCTTCAGCCGGGTATTGAACCCACAACTTACAGGTCAGAATGCCGACACACTAACCACTGGCACTGATCTGCGCAAAGTTCTCTGTCGAAAGCATAAAATTATCGCCGCGAAATATTTACGTATTCTAAATTGTCCTTGTAAATCAATTAAAAATCATCTAACAATCAAAAAAAAAACAATCAAAAATAAAAATAAATAAATATGTGGCACTTAAAGCCCCAAAGGGCTCATTGGCCGAGCTTCTCTTCCATTACTGTTGTGCGTCTTAAATTTTGGACAATATTAGAAGGGGCCTACTTATTTTAGCCGGTTCCGAACGGCAGAACACTTGTGACATTACTTTTTCTGAGCTTTGTCACAGAGTTCTTTAAGAAGCTTTTTCATGGCAAGTTGTTACTGTCGGAAGAATTGCCAATTGCTTGCCGACAGGTGGGTACCATTCGAAAGAAAAATCTTATCGATATTAAATTTGTTATGCATCAGCCGGGGATTGAACCACAACCTACAGATCAGAAGACGAACACACTAACCACTGAGCTACGGCACCAACGTCAATACGTCAATTTAATATACGTCAATTTAATATCGATTGAATCAAAATATGTTACTGCTTGATAATATTGATCGAAAACACTGAAATCGAATTGTGGTCGGAAGAGGTCTGACGGTTGAGGCTAGTCCACTAGTCCATATTAGATTTAAGCTGTGAAGTAGTAGAATCAAATTCTAAAGAGCGAAAATTATTTATTTGCTTGATCTGATGGAACGCTAATTATGTCATGATTCGGTTCTCACTACCTACTCAAATAGGTTCGTAGACATAGCGAAGGATTGTACTTTCGGAAATTCTAAACATTTGCACAGCAAAGGGAGAAAATACACTAAGCATCCTGTAAGATACTCCATTCGTAATCGAAAAAACGCATATGATGAGAAAGATTATGAATACTCATACCATAAAGTGCATAGTCCGGTGCTGTGTTACGTAGACGTATATGAGGTACAACAAAAATTAATACGCAGTGCTGATATTAGAAAAATTGTATATGGCGTGACTGGAGTCTGCTATCAACTCTCTTAATATTCCAGATTAGTTAACTATATCTGTACATATGCATGAGCATTTAAATATATGTATGTACATTGAATCGATTTTATTATCTTGCAAATAAGCTAATATTCGATAGTCTACCCTACAATGGGCATGTGCTAAACCGTTTTTAAAATTTTGATCACATGCATACTCAGTTGTTTTTATCATATGACACTTTTATAACATTTTATTTATTTATTCCATTGTATAGTACTATTTCCACCACGTTTTACATCGAATGATTTGTTTACTAATATTCTTTATCTATTCTTATATTAATATAGGTGAATGTACAAACGATTTCCGTAGATGAATTTTCGACAGAACAAATACACAAATATACAAGGAAAAGTTTTGAAAGTACTTATCCTTTCCACAAGTGACACGCTTATTTCAGTGGGTTGATAAATTGAACTATCACGATGGCCAATTGCATTTTAATATTAATATATAGTTTGGATGGTAGTGTTACACCATCTTGCTGAAGCCATATTTCTTCTGATCTGTACCTCAGTGGTTAGTGCGTTGGCTTCTGATCTGTTACTCTTTGGTTCAATCCCCGGCTGAAGCATAACAAAATTTAATATCGAAAAGATTTTTCTTTCGAACGGTACCCAACTGCCGGCAAGAATTGGCAATTTTTCCGGCAGTAACAATTTGCCAAAAATGCTTCTTAAAAGAGCTCTCTGCCGTTCGGAACCGGCTAATATAAGTAGGTCCCTTCTAATGCTGTCTAAATTTAACACGCACAACAGTATTGGAAGAGAAGCTCGGTGGTATCACAATGGGCCTTTCTGACACCATTATATATATATATATATATATATATATATATATATATATATATATATATATATATATATATATACATATATATATATATATATATATATATATATATACATATATATATATATATATATATATATATATATATATACATATATATGATTGTGGTGCCGTGGCTCAGTGGTTAGTGTGTTGGCCTTCTGATCTGTAGGTCGTGGTTCAATCCCCGGCTCATGCATAACAAATTTAATATCGAAAATATTTTTCTTTCGAGCGGTACCCACCTGTCGGCAAGCAATTGGCAATTCTTCCGACAGTAACAACTTGCCATGAAAAAGCTTCTAAAAGAACTCTGTGACAAAGCTCAGAAAAAGTGATGTCGCAAGGGTTCTGCCGTTCGGAACCGGCTAAAATAAGTAGGTCCCTTCTGATACTGTCCAAAATTTAACACTCACAACAGTAATTGAAGAGAAGCTCGGCCAATGAGCCCTTCGGGGCTTTAAGTGCCACATATATATATATATATATATATATATATATATATATATATATATATATATGTATATATATATATATATACATATATATACATATATACACACATATATATATATATACATATATATATACATATATATACATATTTATATATATATATATATATATATATATATAGATATATATAATATATGCTCGCATATCCATTTTTTTCTTTTATAAGAGCTACATTAAGAAGTAGGCTTGGCTCTCCAATTTTTGAGGAGTAGTGCCTATAATACTAGTCTAAACCTGAAATATGGTCCACCTAGGCGAAGTATTTTGTAAGTTAAGCGAGGCGCAGTATGGGAGCCATTTCTTGTAAACTTCATTATGTTTGCAATATTAATGTACACCTTAAATTTTGTTCGTAGTTATATCGTTTTAAGTTATTATTTTTTTAATTTTTGCAACGTTGTATGATAACCCCATTTAGAAGTGGGCACGGTATGTTGCTTTCATGCCACATTACTTCCCTTCACGATATTAATCCAAGTGTTAATTGTGATTGCTCTAGTCAAAGAACTGTCAAAGTTACAACGGTTTAAAATTGAGTCATTTTATATGAAAGCTGCCATAAGCAGTGGGCGTGGCTTGTTAATTTCTTGTAAATCTAGTTATCACTATTTATCTTGTTTTCCGGTAATCCTTATAATCCAATTCACAACTTAAATATGATTTTTCTACGCTGAATAGTTCGTAAGTTATGGCGCTGTTTATTTAATTTCCTCGACTTTGTATCGGACACACATAAAGCAGTGGGCGGGCCTTCTGATCTTACGGCAGCTCATTTTAATTATAATATTAATCTATGTGTCAATTATGGTTGCTCTAGGCAGAAAACTTCCGAAGTTACAGCGGTTTAAATTTAAAGAAAATTCTGTTATTTTGAATAGTTTGTAAGTTATGGGACTTAAAAATATTTTTAAAATTCCTGAACTTTGTATTGGAGCCACATAAAGAAGTGTGCTTTCTGATTTTCTGTCAGCTTATTTCCCACTGTCAGCCCTCTCTCGAAGAACGAAAACTACACTCTACAAGTCTCTCATCATGCCTGTCCTAACATATGGCGCTGAAGCCTGGACAATTTCCACCTCGGATGAGCGAATGCTTGGAGTTTTCGAGAGAAAAGTCCTACGCAAGATCTTTGGACCTATTTGCGTTGGTGGCGAGTACCGAATAAGGTACAACCATGAGCTGTACGAGCTGTATGCCGATATTGACATAGTAAAGCGCATCAAAATCCAGCGGCTGCGCTGGCTAGGTCATGTCGAGCGAATGGAAGAACACGCTCCAGCTAAGAAGGTGTTATATTCGGAACCCGCTGGAGGACGACGCAGAAGAGGAAGACCAAGTACTGGAGAACCTGACGGCGCTTGGAATTTCTAACTGGCGCCAGCTAGCGAAGAACAGAGATGGCTGGCGAAGCATGTTATTTTCGGCCTAAATCGATATTCGGTTGTTATGGCCACATAAGTAAGTAAGTAAGTTATTTCCATTATAATCTTAATCTAAGTGTCGAATATGGTTTGTTTAGACATGCGATATCGAAGTTGCAGCGGTTTAAATTTAAAAAAATGCATGCACTTTGTATGGGAGCTACTTTCAGCTGTAGGCGTGGCTCGCCCATTTCTCGCAAGGTCATGTAGTAGTATAACATAATGTCACAGATGGCAGTTATAGCAAGTTAAAGATTTTGAAAATTCTGATATTAGTTGCTTTGAATGCTCGGTGTGGGCATGGTGGTTGACCGATCATGCCCAATATCAATCCCCTCCGCACCCTTTCTTGAAAATAGCTCAATATTTGCTCAAGTTATCGTGCGAACCAGCCAGATGACGGACATCGTTAAATCGAATATATGTATATATATATATATATATATATATATATATATATATATATATATGTATATATATATATATATGTATATATATATATATATATATACATATATGTATATACATATATATATATATTTATATATATATATATATATATATACATATATACATATATGTATATACATATATATATATATATACATATATATATATGTATATATATATATATATGTATATATATATATATATATGTGTGTATATATATATATATATATATATATATGTATATATATATATATATATATATATATATATATATATATATATATATATGGGTGCCGTAGCTCAGTGGTTAGTATGTTCGCCTTCTGATCTGTAGGTCGTGGTTCAATACCCGGCTGATGCATAACAAATTTAATATCGAAAAGATTTTTCTTTCGAACGGTACCCACCTGTCGGCAAGCAATTGGCAATTCTTCCGACAGTAACAACTTGCCATGAAAAAGCTTCCAAAAAGAACTCTGTGACAAAGCTCAGAAAAAGTGATGTCACAAGTGTTCTTCCGTTCGGAACCGGCTAAACTAAGTAGGTCCATTCTAATACTGTCCAAAATTTAAGACGCACAACAGTAATGGAAGAGAAGCTCGGTCAATGAGCCCTTTGGGGCTTTAAGTTCCACATATTTATTTTATATATATATATATATATATATATATATTTATATATATATATATATATATATATATATATATTTATATATAGATATATATATATATATATATATAGATATATATATATATATATATATATATATATAGATATATATATATAGATATATATATATATATATATATATATATATATATATATATATATATAGATATATATATATATATATATATATATATATATATATAGATATATATATATATATATATATATATAGATATATATATATATATATATATATATACATATATATATATATATATATATACCTCGGAGATCCTTTAAGTGGTTACAAACATCTGACCGAAATGAATATATCTTCGAAAATTTAGGTTAGGTTCGAGTAGTAGTGATAGTAGTGCTGGAAAACTATCGATAGTAGGCTCATTCGATATTTTCGATAGTGATAGTCCAAATCATTCGATAATATCGATACTATCGAAATTTTTTGACATGTCAGAAAAATGCCAAATACCTATGAGTTGTACCACCTGCAGCGCACTGGAAATGATATAAGTAACCTATTCATACAAATCCCGTATGATATTAATAATTAGAAAAACAATTTGGTTTTATATATTATGGTACATATGTATATGTACATATATACTTATTTATTTTTCAAACATGAGATCCACAAGATTATCAAATCAAATAAAAAGTTTAATAAACTAAAATATAAATAAATAAACTAAAATCATATTAATTCACTGATTAAAGACTAGTAAAATTCGTCTATATGACGTGACTCGTGTATGTGACGTTTTTTCTCTCTGCGCACTATTGGAAAATATCAGAACATACTGAAGTTAACAGAAATTACTCTAAATTAAAATTTTTGTTTATAAACAAAATTTTGTCAACGTTTGCTTGCTTAAGGCTGGCTCTTCGGTCAGATATAAGATATCCCGCCTTGCTGAACATCCTTTCTGAATCTGTTGATGTTGCTGGGACACATAAATATCGTCTTGCGCAAGCCCTTAATTCATTTGAGTCATTTGAGTAATCCTATTGAATACAAATACTTTTGATATACAGTGGCTCCCAGCTAATTTCGTACAGTGACAGTTTAAAAATTGCTGCAGTCGTAATTCCTAATATAGCAAAAATTTGAACAAAATATAAATGCCATTTTTGAAAGGAAGGTTTGTTTTTTATTTTCCAAAATTTACTTTTTCAAAATTTTAGTGTTTGACACTATAAAAAAATAAAATAAGAAAAAAATAGGAAAATTCATGTCACAGCTTATTTCGTACAGTCTCTTTAAGTTCAAACTAAAAACAAAGTAAGTTGATTTTAATATTTAGTATGACATCCCTTAGCGTTAATGACAGCCTGGAGTCTATTTGGCATTGAATCCACCAATTTTTGAGTGATGTCTGGTGTGATTTTTTTCCATTCCTCCATTAGTACCTTCTTTAGGTCTTGCTTATTAGAAATCTTGTGTGTTCTTATTTTATTGTCCAAAATAGACTAAAGATTTTCAATCACATTCATGTCAGGTGACTGTGGTGGTGGAGACATCAAGTGTGGGCAGTTCCAAATAAGCCAAGATTGCAAATCCCAGATTTATGTTTTGGGTCATTATCTTGGTAGTACCGAAATTCTTCCCGCAAACCCAGTTTGTCTGCACTTTGAAGTAAATTGTTTTTCAGAATCTCGAGGTACTTCATTTTGTCCATTGTTCCCTCAATAAAAACCAATTCACCTACTCCGGCTGCTGACATACAGGCCCAAACCATCACGCTACCGCCACCATGCTTCACTGTGGGCTTAAGGTTCTCCTTGTTTAGCTCGGTATTCGCTTTACGCCAAACATATGACATTCCGTCCGAGCCAAAAATATTAAACTTAGACTCATCCGCGAAAATAACGGTATTCCAGAACGCAGGAGTCTTAATAATATGCTCTTTGGCGTAGTCAAGTCGGCGTTGTATATTCATTTTTGAAATGAATGGTTTCTTTCGGGCTACTCGACCGTTCAAGTCATGATTGCGCAGCACACGTCGGACAGTTTCAGCACTGGATGATTTTCCTATTTCACGCTGAACCTCTGCAGCCAACTTCGGAGTGGATAACTTTGGATTTTTCTTAATTTTTCGTACAATATAACGCTCGTCTGATGCGTTGAAAATCTTATTAGGTGCTTCTCTGCCCTTGTTCTCCAACCGATTTTCGCGAATGAAGCGTTGAATGATGTATTGGACAGTTGAGGCACTTAAATTTGTCATTTCAGCAATTTTTCGCACACTCTGACCTTTCCTAAAATGGTTAATTACCAGCTTACGCTGTTCCACCGTTGTACGACGACCCATAACGCTAAATGTTTAATTTACAGCACTTTAACTATTTAAAATAAGAATAATAAAAATATTTATAATAGTTAAAAAGGTCCAAAAACTCATACAATTCAAAAAAACTTTGTAACTGCGCGGCAGAATGAAACTTACTTACATTGAAGTTTGTGTACGAAATAAGATGTGAGCTGAAAATCAGCTGATCAATAGTTTTTCTCTCTTGCATGACAAAAAGAACAATTTTTGAGGTTCCCCGTTTTCTTATTAGGTTTACTAAACACATACACAGACATCTACATTCAAAACTTATCGATAAGTTTTTTAGTTTCGATGTTACAGCCATTTACATAAAAATATATACACTGTACGAAATAAGCTGTGAGCCACTGTACATGACATAAGATATATGTAACACATTTATTACCTTCCAAAAGAGTAACGGATCAGCATCCTGTGATGCGTTCGGGCTTTCAGAATATCGTCTAAGCGTTATGATGGAATCTGCCCTGGTTGAATAAGATTTCATTGCAATTTTTTCCGCAACAAATCCCAAAAGGGAGTTTTCTTGTTGTGCTGCTTTAACAATTGGTGGTGTTGGCGTTTGAAACGTGCTGTTGGAGGTCGATGGTGACAACAAAAAAGTAAGATCATTCTGAAGTAGATTTGAAGCAGCATATGCATTCGCAGCTGACCTAAAACCTTCCTTCTTAAACCTCGGATCCAAAAGCGTTGCAAGTTTAAGGACGCTTCGATTCTCATAATGAGAAGTCCTAACTTTTAATCGGTCAATTAAAAATGTACAAATGTCTTCGCATTCCTTAGACTTCAAAGTGCCTTTTAGATTTTGCAGTTTTTGATGTATACCAAAAGCAATGGGAATAATTAAGGATGAGGTTACTGTTGTGTTGGCTGATGCTTGGAGCGTAGCATCATCAAAAGGCGAGAATATATTACACAAATTTTCCAACATCAAAAAATCTTCTGCTGTAAGTATAGGTGTCGATTTGGGTGCATTTAACAAAACCACTGCGACTGCTTCTCTGGTTAGCAAAATCCTCTTTATCATACGATGGAGCTATATGGATTTTGACAACTTTGTGCCGCTCTGAATTTTGCATACGCGGTGGAACTACTTTTAAAAAAAGCGACAATCCTTTTACATTTGGCAAGTAAAGCGCTTATACTTTCTTGCTTTAGGGCGTCTTGAACAACAAGATTAATACTATGCGCGAAGCAAGGGAGATGCCGCACTTGCAATAAATCGCATGCTTTAACCATGTTTGCCGCATTGTCTGTAACAATGGATGTAATTTTGCTAGAAATACCCCATGCAGTAATAACAGAACTCAACGAACGTGCTATATTTTCAGCTGAGTGGTTGCTGCTATTCTCTACCCCAGTTGTCGACAGCACAGCTGATTGTAGTTTAAAATCTACCGATATAAAATGACAGGTTACGGTCATGTAGCTTTCATTTCGCGCAGACGTCCAGCAGTCGGTGGTCAAAGCACAGAATTCAATTCCACTTAAAACTGATTGTAATTTCGATTTTGATTTTTTATACAAATCATCTAAATGGACATTTCCCAAAGTCGTTCTACTCGGCGGGACGTAGCGAGGGTCAAAGTGGAAGAGCAGCTTTCTGAAGCCTTCCATATCCACAATTCGGAAAGGGTGCAGATCTGTTGCTATCATTTTCATAATCGCTTTATCATGAGCAATTTTTTTTGCCGAACCACTTTCATAATCATTAGTTTTTTGAAAGTAGCAGTCAACTGTCGATCCACTCGCAGGATGTTTTTGAGCGGAAGGGTGCGCACGTCTGAGGTGATCCAGCAGTTTTGAAGTGTTTCCACTGGTTCTGTACTCCTTGGAGCAAATATTACACTTAGCATACCTCTTGTCTGTAGACTTTTTGAAAAAGTCCCAAACGTGGGACGCCCCCTTTTTTATGCGTTTTTGCATACTGCCTTCGTCGCTAGAATCGCCACCGTTTGTGAAGCCATTTTGGCTGGAGCCTGAAAAAACAAGCAAATTATCTAATGATTTCGCTAATTCAGCCGCCATATGAGACGCCAATTCTTACCCACATTTTGAAAAAATTTATCCATCTCTCCGCCGCCAATCAACTACCACTCGCATACGTCAACACCACCTATTAAAAAGAAGAAACTGTAACTGAACTGTAACGTCTGATGAAATTAAAAATAGTGATGTGTGCAACAAAAACTATCGATAGTTTTTAAAATCATTCGATATTGGTGGGAAAATGAAACTATCGATACTATCGATAGCCCCATCGATAGTTTTCCAGCACTAAGTGATAGTAAAATTCACATTTCCCATCTGAGAGACACGGTTTGTAGGCTATATTGTAATTTATATGAGGCAACTAGATAAGTCAGTGTGCTTTTGAATAGAAGATATGGTTATATTTATGGTTATAGCATACTCTTCTTCTTGAGAGAGCAATTCGTAATATAATTCATGCAATTCTACCATTGCTACTGCGGTCTTAAGCGCCGCTGCGTTGTGATGGTGGAAGAGCACTTTACACTTCCACACCGGTAATCATTTTATACTTTTCACCGTAATCGAAATGAATGACACCACATGCATTCCCAAAAATTGTCGCAATGACATTGTTGGTTGACATACCTACCTTGGCCTTCTTTGGTGCACGTTCACCCGGAGTAGTCTACTGATTTGAATGTTCGTTAGTCTCTGGGATCGATCGTTCGATATTATTCTATAGTTATAGTAGACGTGAGGACCTCTTTTGGACCGCCTGAACGTTCGTATTTATCAAGTCTTTACTTTTGTTCAGTGTGCTCAAAACTTAAAGGAGCTATATTAACAGATGGTAGCTGACAGGGGCGATGAAGTTATTTTGCTGGAAATTTTAAAATTACCATATACATTTTGTCTTTCTGTTAACAAATTCTATTGTCTTCAAACTTGGTTCAGCAGCGATTTTACATAGAAAAATTAAAGTAATAGGCCCGTGGTTATAATCAAAGTTAGAATCATTCTAAAGTTAGAATCGACTTGACTTGGCATATTTCCCATGCAAAAATATGTCAAAAATCCTATACAAATTCTTTAAAGGAATTGTTATATTTGTAGTCTTCAGCAAAAATAACTTCGTAAATAAATTTTCTATGAACTCACGGCCGAGCTTAGTAAAACGTTTATTGCCACTTGGAGTGTTACTTATCAAATCTATTCGGTGATCACAAACTACATATTTTCAGAATGCTATTTTATATCCCTCCAAATTTCATATAATCAATCATGTGCCTTTTGCTTAACAAATTCTTTTCAAATGCTTTCAACGAAGGAGAGATAAGTTAATAAATATCAGAATTCATGTGTTGTTTTAACCTTGTGCAACATTAATTGTTTTGATAAAGACAAACTACTACCTTGTTATTAAAGTTGAGATGGTTAATTTTTTTTATTTTCAATTTCTATGTGAGTTTAAATATATGCAAGTTTATTATGCTGGCGTTTCATTAGTGTATTCATAATTACTAAGTACATTTTATATTAATTATTGCTTAATTAAGAAACAATATTAAATAACTATTTACAAACTAGTTTAATAAAAACAACCTTATAAATATACTAAAAACAGTCAGTCTACATGTATGTATGTATAATTTTATAGCTGCAGCTAGAATTCATCATTGAAATATGCTCCAGTGTTTATGTAATTTTGTAATTTACAAACACGTTGATACCATTCTGGATCTTTGCAGCTGATCGATTCTGGACGCCCACTACCATTACAGTACAAGTGCTCGGTTAGACCATGACCTTGCACACCATTCACAGTGCAGGAAACAAACTGATTAAAGACTTTTGACTCCCAATTGCCGCCAATGTAACGAAGAGCTGAATCTTCTGCCTTAATCTGTATCAGGTATCTGTCATCGGAGGTGTATACAATAAAATTGTAATAACGGGATGGTACACCTTTCTCTCCATAGCCATACAATTCAAAATTAGTACCAGTTATTGGATTATAGCGGCCATCGAGTGTGCAAATGAAGCCCATCTTCAGTGATGATAGGAAGAATGATGGTTGACTAAGACTGCCGACCACAATATTGGTGCCATCGTTAAGGAAAAGCGAAAATATCACGTAACGATTGATCGTGGAAAGACAACGTTCTGTGCCAAAACTATGATCGCGAAAGCCCTTCAATTCTATTTTGTATACTTGCTCGCCACCAATGCTTAGTTCTCCCGACATTTTGCCACATTAACCATAATGCATACGACGATCAACGAGCCGATCAACCGAGCTTAGCATCTGATAGAAATCTGTATTCCACGATTCACGTGCAACCGAATCGGCAATCACTGCAGCGCTGAGATCACGATTATAATTGAAATGCGCCGATGTGGATGAGAATTTCAGATCAAATTTAACCGGTGTCATTTTATTATCGATTACATGTCGCAGTATGCCGTCAAAATTTACTCGCCAAATACGCATACTTTGCTCCGGAAAGATGTGAAGACCATTACAGTAGAAGTCTGCGCTCTCCACGGCACCGTCAGTAGTAAAACACATCATATCCGGAAGATTTTGCGAACAAAATAAACCTTGACCCGGTAACCATAAGTATATGCATGCTTTACAAACGCCGCGCCGTCCACGCTCCAGTGTTATCATTATCTTTTGACCCTGATCATTGGCAGCCATAAATGAGATAACATCATAACTTTGCGGATGATTCGTCAACTTTTGTGGTTTATCCAATTCAGACGCTTCCGTATTCAATTCGTCAATATTTTTTTGCGGATAGAAACGATGGCGTAAATATTTGATCACCAACAATGCCAAACCATATTTGACATGATAGAAAATTCCTCTGCTCGGATATTTGCCAAATATTAGACTCGACTTTTGACGCAAAAATATAAGAGATATTGCAAGCAAAGCCAATATTACACCCAAAAAAACGAAAACTGTTGCGACTAAATACATTTTACAAAGATAATTGCTCAAGATGGCACCAACGTTGGAGTGCAATATAGAATTAATTGTTTTTTGTTTGTATTATTAATGATTTTCCATAAAAACGTCCACCTTTTAAGAGCACCTCTAAGTTAACTGTTCATGATTTGTGTATGCAACCTGTTTTGTAGTCTGAACCAACTCAGCAAGGTGCTACTGTTTTCATCGATAAGATTAATTTCTGCATAATCGATTTTTTTATAGTTAATTTATCACGTTTTAGATTAGAATTTCCATTTCATTACGTACATGCATACCTATGTGCATGTACGTAATGAATATATAGGTATATACCTAATTAGTGCTAATTTATTATGACATTTTGTCTGATTAGCTGTCTAAGGGCTGTTCGTTCACCTCTTTATAGCTTGTCAGTAATCAATAAAACCGGTTATAACTGTGTATATAAATTATTTCTAAGAGTTAGTGTATTTTTCACGACTTTGAAAAGAAGAGCACTCAATTCGGTTTGTATGATTGCTTTTGGTTTATGAAATATTTTTCCTGCGTTTTTATGAAAGTATTCAGGCCTTCAACTAATTTAATTATAACCCAGGAGTGAGCTTGAGTACTATCCATTCGATTGAATAAATTATTTATAATTGTTAGAGGAGGAATCACGACTCGTTTCAAAAGACTTACATTTTCTTTCAAATCGATTTTTTAATGACATGCTAGAACGAATGAGTTTGGATTCCACTTTTAGCCGCATAATTACGAGTGATGAATATAATAGGCAAATTAGCTAGTAATCATATGAAACCAAACCAAACCAAACCAAAGCCTAAACAAAACTAAATAACCATGACAAAACTCTCTAAATTAAGGTTCTCTCATTGCCTTTTTGTTACATTGGGGGAATTGCTCACTCGGAACTCCTTTGGAAGTCAAAGAGTAAATTAACGTTGTTACTTAGATTTTATGAGACATTTGAGAGAAAGTGTTTCCATAAAAGAACCATATATTGTATTTGGAGAGATAATGCGTCCCAAACATAAACACAGCTCGAATATCATCGAACAACCATTGTATTCAATCGATTTGCTCGTTTGAACTTGATTGAAGACATACAGATGAAGATGACTTAGTAAATCTGTAAAATAGGCATATTTTGAGAAGTTCGAAAAGTCAAGTCTGAAAAATTATTAGCTATGACGTTACGCCAAATCTTTGAGAATGTCAATATTGTCTACTTGGGGTGTGACTGAAAAAATTAATTATCTACAAAATATATGCAATGGTGCCAAACTTACTAATATCCCTAGCATATCTCCGAAACATGATTTTATCATCAAGAAACGCAAAAAAGGGATGACTACAATCTTTTCCATTTGTTTTTTTCTTCTTTTCAGAAGAATTTTATGAAAACGATAGAAAAAGGATTAGTTACCATAAAAGTGTCCGCAAGCTAATAAATTGAAAAGAAATTAACACAAATTGCAACATGCCACTCACATTTATTGTTATTGTATTTCCTATCTTTATCCTAATGAGATGGTAAAAAAACACAAGGGGAAAATACCTAACAGTACCAGCAGTAGCCATCATAAAATGTACATATATACATGCGTATGGGCATGAGCAAAAAATGACATTTCATAAATCCGTCTACTCGACTACTCTAGTTTGTAACACGCCTTATCTTCATAACAATAATATCATATTAACACGCGGCGATAAGCTGCGAACGGTTTACCAACCCTCTTCGGATTATTGAATTCTATTAATTGACCGGATTACGCTTGAGTGAGTGAGAATTATATAGTGCGAAAATATTGAAGAATAAATGAAATGACAAATATGCAAGAATGTTTGTTAAGTAGGTTTGTTATAGGAAGTTGTGATAAGAAATTTTGTGTGGTATTTTGTAAATACGTTGGATTTATTATTATTATTATTATTATTATTATTATTATTATGATTTTTGACATTCTCAGTAGCAGAGCCACCGGAATTCATCCACCCCGGGTGTACTACACCAAGGGGTGGGGCTTATATATTTACATATTTACAAGGAGCGACAATTATGTATTAAGACTGCCTCTAGAAAACAAAATTAAAACACGATATCTGCTAATTTTATGCTATATTTATTCGAAATATTCTCCTCCTGATTCAATACACTTGTTACATCGATTTTACAGTGATTCAAACGCGTGTTCCAGCTCATTTTTTGGAATTGCCTCCAGTGCCCTCGTCGAAGCCGGTTGTATGGTCTGAATGTCATCAAAAAAGCATCCTTTCAACTTAAACTTCAGTCTTGGGAACAAAAAGAAGTCGCACGGTGCCAAATCAGGTGAATACGGCGGGTGATTCAACACACAGACCTGATACCGAGCCAAAAATTGACGAACAATGAGTGCTGTGTGACTCGGTGCATTATCGTGCAATAGAGACCAAGTTTTTGGATCGCGGTATTCTGGTCGAACACGACGGATTCTGGACATCAAACGCTTCAAAACTTCAAACTGTTTGACCAGTTGGAACAAATTCTTTGTGGATAATTCCTTTGCTATCGAAGAACGTGATGACCATTGTTTTGATTTTTGATGGAACTTTTCTTGTTTTCTTGGCTTGTGGTGAGTTTTTTGATTTCCATTCCGCACTTTGACGCTTGGTTTCTGGATCGCGAATTGGAAACACTATGTTTCATCACCCGTAAAAATTCTTTTCAGGGAGTTTAGACCATTTTCTGCAGTTGCAACCATGTCTCTAGAATGACTGACTCTCATTAATTTTTGGTCCTCGGTCAATGTGTGTGGAACAAATCTCGCGCAGACCTTTGTTTTGCCCAAATCCTCGTAAAGAATGAGTCGGATAGTTTCTCTGTTGATGTTTAAAGCCTCTTCCATCATTTTTACTGAAGCATTGCGGTCTTCTATAATAAAATCAAGAACTTTCTGGATTGCTTCCGGCGTCCGCACTGAAATTGGCCTTCCTTCTTTTTTTTTCATCTTCCAGCGACTCTCTGCCATCCGCAAACCATTTATGCCATATAAAAACATTTGATCTTGATAAACAAGCATCGCCATACGCTTGCTGCATCATTCCGAATGTTTCTGATGCACTTTTACCAAAGTTTACGTTGAATTTAATGACCGCTCTTTGCTCCATTTTAAAATTTCAACTTCAAACAAACACGTGTGTCAATAAACATTAAATGTCAATCGAATGCCATGAAATTTTGACAGTTAGTAGAGGAAGGTTGAAGCTTCAAAATGCATGTGCTCACACATAGATGGCGCGCTTGGTTGCTGAGATATGGTTCGAGTCTTAATACTTAATTGTCGCACCTTGTATTATGTACAAATTTCAATTTACATTTTACATAGTTTTAACAATGTTTAGCTAAGCTAAATTAATTATAACAACTTACAGAGCTTAGCATTAGAGACTTACATATGATTTAGGAACTTGCGGACTATATTACATGCACTTAGTACACAGCTTTCTGCATTAAGTGAACAAAATGTTCCAACTTGAAATGTTTAAGATAGGTCGTAAGAGTTTTAGGGATTAATCCTGTAGCGGATATTATTTTTGGAATTGTAGTTACGCTAGTTACATGGTTAATATATTTCATTTCCATCACCAATTCCGTATATTTCGATATTTTTCCAGCATAGCTTGATTGTATATTTTTAACTAGTGGTACTGCAATATCAATTAGTTCAATAGTACTTTGTTTTTTATCAAGAAGTACAATATGCGGTCTGTTGGCTCTTATCGATCTGTCTATTGTAACTAGCCTGTTCCAATACAACTTGGCGTTTGCATTTTCCAGCACTGCAGCTGGCTCATACCTGTAATATGGTTGACTTTCTGCAAGGAGATTGAACTTAAGGGCAAGTTGTTGATGCAGAATCTCGGCTAATTGATTGTGACGCTGTGTGCACTCCGTTGCTGCTAACTCACCACAGCCACCTAGTAAATGTTCTATTGTTTCTGCTGTACTGCCACATCTTCTACATTTATCATTGGAAATGCTTTCTTTGATAATATATTTTCTGTAGTTCCTAGTGGCTATGACTTTGTCTTGAATCGCTACTAAGAAGCCCTCACTTTCGATAAATAGTTCTCCACGTTGCAAATAAAGGTTGGAGCTTATTTGATCAATATGATCCTGTAGCATGACGTTTGGATAAACACCATGAAATTGTTTTGATTTTCAGGCCAATATTTGTTGATCAATTGTAAAAACATTTTCTGTAGTCTGAAATTCTGAGATATTCAAGGCCAATGGAGTATAATTGTTGTCTGCTTTACATAAACTTTTTATAAGTTCACAGCTTTATCCTAACTTTTTGAAATATTTGCGCAAGCCAATTATCTGGGAGTAGTTTAGGTAGGGGATATCAAGTATAGCTCTTCCACCATTTCTCCACGGTAAGGTACATTGGATTGTCGAGCTTCTGGAATGGTGACTCTGAAATCTTGTGAGATTACTCCTGATACCCATTTCAATTTGATCCAAATTATTATTATTATTATTATTAGTATTAGTATTATTATAGGGTATGTATTGCGAACAAGAGATCTATATAGCGCCCCAGCGTTTAAAAAGCTTAAAATCTGCTCATCTTTAATGTTTCCATCTTTCTCTCCGGAATAATGTTTATTTCGAGTACGTAATAGCGCTGGGCTTTGTCTTGAGATTAGCTGTAGCAATATTAATCAATATCAGTAGGCTGTCCTTTCGTATTCTGTGTTCTTAAAATCATTTAAGGTTGTAACTTCCAATCAAAAATTTGGACTGCCTTCGCTTGGGTACTTTTAGTCAGCTTTTTAATTCGTGTATGTTTGGGATGATACCAACTCTAAAATAAGGAAATTTCGCAATCATAAAAGGAAATGGTAGAGGGAATTCTGTTCAAATATGCAAGATGTGTTCGACTTATGTCCATTACAAAGAATTATACATAAGACCTCGGTTTCAACTTTGAGATTAATTTGCAGAACGATGGAACCTTGGCAAAGAATCACTGCAATATCTACATTCTTCTGGAAGGCTTAGATCAAAAATCCTAGGAGAGCTACACGCAAGGGTGCAAACAGGAATGAAATTTCGAAAATATATTTTACTGCTACAACTTTTCCTTGTCCAGTAATAGAATTTCGCCCAGTTTCGATAAACATAAAAATATGGTCAGCATAAATGTGACTTGAAAAGGAATACTCAATTCGGTCAATATCCGATTCCAATTATGCTATTTCATTTTGTGTTGAAAGGAAAATGTTTCAGTTAAGAAATTGAAGTAAATTTTTTGTAAGTCACATAAAAGCTACCTTTATTTAAAAAAATTGTTTAGCTGATTTGAAACCTGGGTATATCATGACCTATATTGTATTTTATTAAGCAATATAAAGCGGCATGGTATTTTTTGTTATACAAAGTAAATAGTTGCCAACTACATTGTAAGTATAAGTAGTTCATTAGAATATGTAAAAAAAATTGCAAATAATATAATTAAACTGGTTTTGAGTCAACAACAAAGCTGGCGCCTAACAAGAGCAATATTTTCAATGCTATGGTTATCGACAACTATTTTCTGCATTTTACTATATTGCAACTAATCGGAATGTAATCCTGAAGCAGATGCTACGGGCACTGCGACTATACAAGATCTTTTTTACCCAAAGCCTAATTGCAACATTAGAATCTGGTCAACCTTTCTTATGAATCTTGCACTTTTAATAATTGAAACTAATTGGGGAAAACCTGCTAAAAGTGTTTAAGGCAAAATATGCCTAAAAGACGGACATTCACAAAGGACAAAGAGCAGTGCTACTACTTGCCGATCTAAATTTTCATAGTGATGCTCCTA
Source organism: Megamerina dolium (assembly GCA_963854835.1). Lineage (NCBI taxonomy): Eukaryota > Metazoa > Arthropoda > Insecta > Diptera > Megamerinidae > Megamerina > Megamerina dolium. The sequence continues at coordinate 26,292,805 of OY978527.1, read as the reverse complement.
CAACAGCGGCTTTGCCAAATGGCGGTGCTGTGCCATTTCGCTCTAGGGCACAAAAGAGGACAGAAGGAAGAAACTCTATCTGGTGGGTATCCACAGGTATGACCAGATGAGATCTGAGGCGACGCATAACAAAGCTTGCTTCCACAAGAATACAATCAGTAGCGCTTCCGTGCTTCTACTACAGGATCGATTCGAACTCGTCCACACCACAAATAAAAGCGATGGCGGGGTTAATTGCCCTGGACATTTTCATAAAGAAGAGTGCCGAAAGTTTCTCTATGAGATACTTGATATCTATATCATTAACAGATTGAATAGGGATCTTCGTCCTCGCAGAAATACCCAAAGTGTAAATAGGCTCACAACGGTACGGGTGTATTTGGTCCAAATAGGAATTACTCTTCTCTAACATCACATTTTCTTAGGTGTGTCACACAACCCTTTGATATCCTTTTTCGTGGCAAATTATTACTGTCAAAAGCATTGCGAATAGTGTTCCGGCCAATTGTGTACAGGTTGGCATCGTTTTAAATGTGTCTCGGCTAGGAGTTGAGTAATTATTTTGTGTGTGATGGAAACCGCGCGATTTCATTTAAATTCGAAGGCATTTTCTAAACAGCTGATTTGACGGAATGACTGAAATTGAAATTTATTAAAAATTACGAAATTAGTGTATTATTGGCCGCAGAAAGTTTTTTAAGAGAAAAGGAAGCAAGAAAATCTGAAAATGTTAAACGGCGCTGATTTAACGACCATTCAATAGTTCATTTGTGTAACACAACGTTACACGCAGGCTCAATGGTAAAATTAGATTATGATCCGAATAAAAATTCGATTTTTATACCCTGCATAATGCAATATCCAAGGTATATTTATTTCGGTCAGATGTTTGTGACCACTTGAAGGAATCTCCGGAGATATAGATATAGATATATATTCGTAATCAGCGTCGCTTAAATTTTCGATTTAACGATGTCCGTCCGTCCGTCTGTCTGTCTGTCACCTGGCTGGTTCGCACGATAACTTGAGCAAATATTGAGCTATTTTGATGAAATTTGGCATACGTAACCTATGATCCAAGGGTATATTGGACATGATCGGTCAGCTGCCTCGCCCATACCGAGCATTCAAAGCGACTAACCTCGGAATTTTCATAATCTTTAACTTGCTATAACTTACTTAGTATACCATTAGAGACAACAATATTTGGCATATAGAGTCACATTATACTACTACATAACGTTGCCAGAAATGGGCGAGCCACGCCTAATTTTTCTAGTAGCTCCCATACAAAGCGTATGTACTTTATTTAAATTGAAACAGCTGTAACTTCTGCAATCTTACGTCTAGAATATCCATAATTGACACTTAGATTACTATGGTAGTCGAAAATAATCTGGAAAAAATCGGTGTGCCACTCATTTTTGGGGTTCCCCCAAAAATGAGTGGCACACATGAGTGGTTGCGGAAATAAAAAAAAATGTTAACCATCATAACTTGCAAACTATTCAGCGTAGAACAACCAGATTGAAGGTATGGATTAATATTGTAAGAGCAACTAGACTCACAGGCAATGGACGCGCCACGCCCACTGTTTATAGTAGCCCCTATACAAAATGACCGAATTTCTTTTAAATTGAGGTAGCTGTAACTTCTGCATCCTTCTGTCTAGAACAATCATAATTAACACTTAGGTTAATATGGTAGTTGGAAATAATCGTACCACTCCCACTTCGTATTGGGGCCCCTTACAAACTTGAGGAAATTAAACAAAAATGTTAACCGCCATAACTTACGAACTATTCAACGTAGGACAACCAAATTTAAGGTGTGGATTAATATTGAAAAATTAATTGGATTTATAAGAAAAAGGTAAGCCACGCCTACTTTTTATATAGCTCCCATACTGAGCCTCAGAATTATCTTAAAATCCTTTAAATTATCCCTTTTACAACCCTCATAACATACAAAGTACTTCTTCAAAGTCAACCATATTTTTGTTTGTTTTAAGTTTCAAGGCGCCACGTTGTTTAGTATTTTATTTGGAGCCATCGAAAGTTAACGACCTCAGTGGATGTGTAAACATGGAAAAAATTGGTCACCATTATGTAATTCAATACTTTAATTTGAAAGGTCTTAGTCCAACGAATATTATAGCCGAACTAGAGCCTACTCTTGGGGAGTCGGCTATAGTTCTCCTACGACTATAAAATATTGGGTGGCAGAGTTTAAACGAGGTCGTACGAGCTGCCAAGACGAACACCGTAGTGGTCGACCAATTGAGGTGGCCACGCCAGAAAGAGTTAAGAAAATCCACAAAATGGTATTGGAATATAGCCGGCTGAAGGTTCGTGAGCTAGGTGAAATTACAGGCATTTTAAAAAGTTCTATATATTGTATATTGACCGAAAATTTGGAAATGAAAAAGCAGTGTGCAAGATGGGTGCCGCGTTTGCTCACAATAGAACAAAAACAACGTCGTGAAGATGTTTCTATAGAGTGTTTGGCGATGTTTCACATTAATAAAGCCGCGTTTTTGCGTCGATTCGTAACCATGGATGAGACATGGGTCCACCACTTCACACCTGAGATAAAGGAGCAGGAGTGGACTCAAAGGGGAGAATCGTGTTCAAAGAAGGCGAAGGCAGTTCCATCTACAGGCACGGTTATGGCATCTGTTTTTTGGGATGCACGTAGGATAATTTTTATTGATTATCTTCAAAAAGGAAAACAATCTACGGCGAGTATTATGCTAATTTGTTGCAGCGTTTAGGTGATGAAATTAAAGAAAAAAGGCCGCATTTGGCGAAGAGGAAAGTGTTGTTTCATCAAGACAATGCACCAGTTCACACATCCGCTATTTCGATGCCCAAAATCAACGAGTTAAAGTTTAAATTGCTTCAGCACGCACCTCATTCGCCAGATTTAACTCCTTCGGATTATTTTCTATTTCCAAATTTGAAAAAATGGCTTGGTGGTAGAAGATTTGCAAACAATGAAGAGGTTGAGTCTGCGGTAGATGGCAATTTTAATGAGCTAGACAGTTCATACTATAAACAGGAAAAGTGGGAAAGGTGAATAGAGCTAAAAAGAGATTATGTTAAGAAATAAAGAAAAATTTTCCAATATTTGTTGTTTCTTTGTTAGGTCGGGTAGTTCTGGCACCACCCTCGTACATCAGATTTTCTTTGATAAGATTTCTTGGAAGTAGAACAGTCAGACCACAATTGCATTAACATTAAATCCATCTCGAAGAGTTAATGAAACATTATAGGTTAGACGATCTGACTGCTGAGTAATCCAAAAATATCGATTAAGTATTTTGCTAGGAATTGTTTTAAATTCTTTCTTTCTTCTGATGTCATAAAAGTTTCCACAAATTCTGCAGTGAGTATTAAAGGGTTTCTCTACATATGTCTCTCTGCAACAGTCACCTGATAAAACCACCGTCAGTCTAGCAGTATCGACGTGGTTGATACTTTCTTGGGTTCTGGTCTCGCTATGGAGAAACCAAGTCGAACGTTGTGACTGGGTACTGCTTCCTATGAAATGAATCAATTTTTATTATTTAGATTAAATTTAAATTACTCCAATTTGGGTGAAGATCCTTTTGAAAAAGATTGCTCTTCTCTTACTATATAATGCATCATAATAAATGTCGATTAAAAACAACAATAAGGAATTCGCGAATTTTGGTTATGAAATCACGTGCTTTCATTGACAATCCAAATCATACCTCAAACACATACACACTCTCCCAACTAGACACGTGACAACACTTTTTAATGAGAAAATGTGCATGCAAGTGATAAAAAAGAAGCATTTCTATTACAAATACTCGTACCCCTATCTTCACTATTTACTATACGCACCACTATGTATTTTACTGCTAATTTGATTTTGAGTTTTTTTTTATTAATCCTCTTAGCGGCACAATTATGTGGCATAAGTCAAGCGGGGTGTCATAACTGGAAGGTACACACATATCAATACCAACGCATGACTTGTGCTATTTATTCACCGGCTAGCTAACTGGTATGAATCTTCCTTAAAATAGTGCCTTCATATATGCATTTGTTGTTGTATTTATTATTCGTCACTTTTGGTCTGTGATACGGATTAAAATGATATTCCCATGCTTTTGTTCAATGCTAACAGAGTGTGGATAGTGAGCCACTTATAGCAAGAGGCAGGGTGACGAATTCATTGAAGATGTTATGAATTTTGTGATGAGATACCTACTTAATCTATGCATATTATGTTGATGTTGTTATTGGATTAATTACGCTAGTGCAAACAAAAGGCATTGGTTTGTTTATTTATGCGTTTTTTGTTTGACTTTTCTATTTCAACAGTGTTAAAAATTTTTCAGTGTTGCGCAGAGTTTGAAACTATTCTGCCTTCTTTCTTTTGCACAAAGTCAATGGAAATGCCAAATTCAATCAAAAAAGTCAATCTGACAATTTGCTACTCAAGGTTTTTCCTAAACGTATTTATTCGCTCTCTTCATCTCTTGGAGGAGATTATATACACAAAATGATGATTTAAATCAGAACGCCAAAACTTCTACAAAGCAACGAGTATCCCCATAATTCAACAGGAATCACTAATTTTTCTCTCCAACATTTCTTTCAAAAATACCTATCATATATTTTTACCCCTTGGGTGGGCTCGCCTAAAAAATTGATAAGGGCATTTCATTCCTAAATTGCCTGCTTCGATTTTCGGTTGTAATTGCTACATAAGTGTTAAGTATGGGATGAATCAGTAAAACCATAGATTTTGTTTTATAAATAAAACACACCAAAATAAATGTCCATGACTTTTTGGCATAGTTCGGCCCGTATATAATTATAACGTGTATGATTTCGTTCTTCAGCTCCGCAATCGTCTCGGGCTTATTGGCATAGACCATAATTTTCATGTAGTCCCAGAGAAAAACGTCCAATGGTTTCGGTCTCTAACGGCCATTTGACCTCATTGTTTCGTGAGCTAATGTATAATGACAACTTCGTTCGCAATAGAGCCATTGTTTCATGCACTGTATGGCAAGTGGCACTGTCCTATTGAAACCACATATTGTCTCAGTCCATGTCATCTAATTCAGGCCACAAAAAGTTAGTTATAATGTCTATAATGTCACGATAGGGTTCACCGTTCACCGTAACAGCGCCACCGGCATCGCTTTCAAAGAAGAACGGTGCGACGATTCCGCTAGCCCAAAATCCACACCAAACAGTGACTCGTTGTGGGTGCATAGTTTTTTATTGAATGACATGTGGATTTTTAGTACCTCAAATGCGGCAGTTGCTTCTTAACGTATCCGTTTAGGTGAAAATGTGCCCCATTGCTCATTATGATTTTTATTTATTTTTTTTTTAAATCGTCATTTATTTTGTGTGTGCATATAGGTATTTTGTTAAAAACCATTTAACGGTACTGTACGAAAGGTTCAATTGATGTGCACGACGATGTTGAGTTTGTCGTGGCCTGGTCCACACTTTGTTCAATAGTAGCAATACTTTTGGCCGTACGAAGATTTGCGGGTATTCTCACGTTTTGCACCGAAAAAATCACTTTATGCGCGAAATTCTTGCAGAACGACCATTTTCATAAAACGTTTAGATCACTTTTACGCGTTGTTCAACTGAATATCGCTCCATGACTAAACACGCGCACCTTTGAAGAATGACATTTCAGGCTACACTTCTTGTTAAGCTAGTTTTGGAATTCGTCATTCGTGTCCAGAGTTAAATGAGTAAAAGATGCACCTCGCTCTAGCCAGCCAGTCACTGAAAGTCGATGAAATTTTGTAGCTGGTGGGCATGCATACTGTCAGGACATAGCAGAGGCTCTAAACATTAACCACATGATAGTTTGAGTAATTTCAAAAAACTCGATGTTTTGGCGCCACCTGGATTAACGTAGAACATTTTGATTGACCGAATTACCATTACTGAAACACAGTTGAATCGCAAAGAATCGACCCATTTCTGAAGCGAAAGAAGAATGGATTAAATACGAAAATATTAAATACATAAAATCATGGTCAAAGATCGGTGGCCCAACACATTGAAACCTGGATTGACGGTAAACAAGGTGATGCTGACTGTATGGTGGGCTTTGAAGGAAATTGTATATTATGAGCTCCTACAATCTGGTGAAGAGGTTAATTCTGCTCCCTACTACTCACAATTAGACCGACTGAATGAAGCAATCAAGGAACAACGATCTGATTTGGCCAACAGAAAACGTGTTGTGGTCCATAAAGCCCAGACCCATCTGAACACTATTTGTTTCGGCCTCTACAAAATTCTCTTGTTGAAAAAAAAACATTGCCCGACAGAATTTACCCAAAAAATGGCAAATGGTTTTAGGTTGTAATGTCACATATATACTTGATTAAAATTGATTTTTAATGAAGACCAAATTTTTCTTCAAAAATGTACCTAAAAACCGATAAAACGATTATTACAAATTACATACAACGGATGGAAATATCCACAATTTAAGCATTTAAAATGAAGAATTGTGGTATATACATGTAAGGTGCATACCCAATGGAAAAGTAGTACTATGATGTTTACCATATATTCTGATTCATTCCTAATTATACGGTGATTTCTTCTAACTACAGGCATTCAAAATTTCGATTTAGCGTTAAAACCCTCACTATGGGTCATTTATGTCATTTCAGAATCAGCCACACAGTCTTGTTCCATCGACAGTTTTGTAAAGGGAAATTGTAAGATATATATAGCTTTGTCGGCTCAATGAAAATAATGCGAGTGTTTGAGAAGAAGTTCTTTAATTGACAACTTTTCACCCCTAATATTTTCTATTTTAAAAACAATTGTTTGCTAAAAGTTTAATAAAAATGATTATGGATCGCATCAATATTCTAAAAGTTGTTTTTGAAAACTTACATCGAGATTATTTCAGGAATAACCAAAATATATTCCTAGAAGAGAAAACATTTTTTTCCCCAAGGAATTAAATAAATTCCAGATCTTACCTACTTTTTTAATATAGGTTTTATGGACGGAAAACAATTAAAAATTATCTCGTATAGAGCTAATTTTTGTGCACAGAACAAACCAAAAGAAAATCTTTATTGGCGATGCCCGCATGTTGACCCGAGAACGGTAAAATGCAACATTAACTTTTCCTCACTATTATTTTCTCCGAAAATACATACAACATATGGAGTGTTTAACAATCCTCCGTAGAGTAATTAAATGTAATCCCTTAATATATTTTCCATCTCTTAGGGGATTTCCCGTTCAAAGTATATGCTCGTATAAACTAGTTTATTTTAAAAACTATATAAATAGATCTACCTGAATGTAAACTTTTCATGAAAATATTTAACTACAAAATATTCAGGGATTGTGGATTTTTTATCAGATATAAAAATTCAAACAAAAAGATAAAACGCTTTTTAACTCCCAAGAGCTAACTTTCCTATTGGGCACGTACAATATGTGCAAGTGAGCAATCACAATACCTGTGCATGAGTATATGGTATATACGCGCTACGTATGAACTATGTTCATCATTTTAGGGTGGATTTTTAGACCATCAACAAAGCAACAACGATGGACGTTTTGATTTTTTGAGGCAACCAGTCGCGCAAATCAGCCACTTGTATAGAAACTCCGCCTACATGAAGAGCGTGTGCATGTGTGTGTGTGTGTTTGACTTCATATGACATTTTGTCCATGATTGAAAATTCTTGCTCATTCGTTGCCTGATATTTGAAGTAAAAGGATAAATTGACTAGAATAGAAAATTAACACGATTTGGTATTTAATAAGTCTTTATATTGAAATAAAATGTCGTGGTTACCAAAAATACCAGCAATGACATCAATCGATTTAGCAGCATCAACAACAAAAAATAATGAGCATGATGATCGCAGCAGTTCAACATCATCGGTGAATAGTACAGCAGGTGCTGGGCCATCAACTAGTGAATTACATCAAAATAATGCTTCCACACAGCAAAAATGTGAGAATGCATCGCCAAAACAATGTAAAATATCCACAACATCTTCTGCAACGTCGGTAACATCGCCATTACTAAGATGTGCACCAGCAATTTCAATGACATTATTTAATGGCAACAGCGCAGATATTCGTGCTATAACTTTAAATGGAAATCCACCAGCTTTAATACGTTTACAATCATCACAACAATACCTACAACCAAAAAGTGAATCCATTTCCGACGGCGATCTATCGGATTTCTCTTTAAACGATACCGAAGAAGATGAGGAAGAATTTCGAAATTACATTCTTCTAAATGGTCAGCAAGGAGATGGTAAGTGTTACTAATAACATTTTGTGCGTGACTATAACTATTTAGGATTGATCAACAAATAGCTAATATTTTAATGTGAATCCATCAGCAGTTCTTTTAAATTATGAGATAAATCGTAAATGACTAAAAAAATTTGCTTAACCAAATATATTCAGGATAAATTTGACCTTGCTTTATATTGTGACACACTTTGCGCAAAAATGAAAAATAAACGTACCATTTTTCAAAGTGCCATCTAACTATTCTAAAAAATTTAAGAACGTACTGTACTGATTTCAAGCTGTCGAAAGTAATCATGGAAAATTCGCAAGCATCAAACTGTTGTAAGATATATTCCACGAACTGTGAAAACTGGTACTGTTAATTCAAAAAAAAAAAAAATGGGCAGAAAAAATTTATAACGTCGCTATTCTTTTTGAAACCGGCTTTATGCAGGTGGCTTAAATAAGTATTGTCAACTTTATACCAATTTTTTTCGTTGTAATTTTCTTAATCCTAACTCTAAACAATTTTGTAACTCCTAAAACGACCAATAAAAATTTTATAAAATAATATTTCACAGTACGGAATTTAAATTTATTTAATCAATACAGTAAGAGATATTCATATATCGCTAGAGCCATCTGGGCAAACAAATAATGGCTACTCTCTGCCTAAACGGTTAAAAATCGAAAGTCTATGGTTATGGTTCTAAAAGAAAATCTGACAGAATGGCAAATACTGAAAAGCATACATATGAACGCTTTTTTCGATAAAAACCTGCTTCCATTATGCTATATGGTTGGAGTCTTGTACAATTTTGTATTTCTCCTAGGCTTTATCAGCATGGTTGCATTACGTGTATTATGATTAGAAAAGGGTTGATCTATAAGTCTGAGACTTAAGAGATATTTTGTTCTAAATAACGACTACTGAGGTTAAGTATTGCCTGCTATCTCAATGACCGCTAAGGCATCCATTGCTGAAGCAAATTTGTTGTTAGACGGTCTGACGAAGTCCGTGCAGAATACCCACCCTAGTACGTTTCGATATCATCCGCGCATTGGTGACAAGTCGTCTCTTCGGATAGATAGCAGAGGAGGTAGTGGCGTGATATGTAGCCCGTGGTTAATTTTTGCTGAAAACTGTTGTATTGGAAGCAGTGGTTGGTCTTTTCTGTTTCTAATACCAAGGATGTGTTGACAGTTGGAGTTCCAAAGGTTGTTTTCTAATCCGCAACGAGTGACCGGATGGATGGAAGACATTCCATTAGATAATTTGTCTGCAATCTCATTGCCATCAATTCTGCGATTAAATTTTTTTTAAGCGGATGGGGTGTAAAAACTGACTCAATGTGAGTTAAAGTAAAATGTTGCTAAAAAGTGCTCCACTGTCTTCTACGCAGAAAATGTTCAATGATACACAAAATATATTTTCACCGAAAATTCACCAAAAGATAGGTTCGTGCAGCACGTTAATTTCCAGGTTAGCAAATCGAACGACAATATCATATTTTAATATTAGACAAATAACTTTTCTAATATTAAAATATGGCAGTGCAAAGCGAATGATTTTTAAACTTGTAATACTTTATTTCTTGTAGCTTTTGTAATATGCCTTATGTGAAGATTTGTGGAACCCATATTGAAAATATTTGAATTCAAGTTTCTTATTCTTTCTTTGTTCACATCTCAACAGGCAATAATTCGGTTTCCAATTCACCACACAATGTAACACCCATCCAATCATCATCGTCGATTCAATGTAATTCTCCGCCCCGTACGAATGGTGTTATAAAAAATGGTCAAATAGTAGGTACCGTACGTAAGGTATTCACTAATACACGCGAACGTTGGCGTCAACAGAATGTTTCAGGTGCTTTCGCGGAACTACGTAAACTGGTGCCGACTCATCCACCCGATAAGAAACTCTCAAAGAACGAAATCTTGCGAATGGCCATCAGATATATAAAACTGCTAACCAATGTACTAGAGTGGCAGAAACAACAGGAAGAAAAGCTGGGTGAAGATATAGAACCAAATAATAACGACAAGTCTGTGATAAATGGTCATAGTTACGGGCATGCTAATGCATACAGGAATGGGGAAACTAGAATGTCACCCATCAATTCTTCGCACTCAACTCCGAGTAATGTAAATGGTATTTCATATCCGTCGAAACAATTCCACATGAAATGCGAGTACAGCGATAATAATAATTCGAGTAGTAGCAAAAATAGCAACGGCAGCGTGAAACATTTGGAAAACGGTACACGTTGCAATAATCTACTAATGATAGCACCGGGCACATTAATGACGCGTAAAATCAAAACGGAGCAACGTTTGCACTCCGCATGCATAGCAAACGCTTCAAATATTGGATCATCTCCACTTTTACCTGAGGTTCAGACGATGGCAATACTAAATATACGAAGTACGAGCTGTACAGAATCTCGATCCACTACACGATATGGTGGTGGAAGAACAGGTAAACGAAAGAACTCAAGCAGTGTTGGTGGCATTTCAACCGCAGTACAAGAAATTGCGAAAAGAAAGAAAGATAATACTAATGTTAATTGTGTTAGTGCTTCTTCTGCCTCTAGTAGCACTTCTGTATCTAAATAATTCCAATCTCCTATGTAAATTGATATTATTGATATTATTAGTAAGCAACTATAAATAAAATAAGAAGCAGAAAAATATTAGTAATTATAAAACTGACTGCAGGAGAGCCCCTTAGCAATGGAGATGGGATAAAAGTACATTGATGGAAAATATTTGACAGAAAAATTGAATACGGATCGTATAGACACTTTAGCCCTCTAGAGGTAATCTGAGGTTATTAATAAGCAATGTTGATGAAGCGTCAGTTTTCGAAGGGAACTCATCGAAGAAGTAGGGATAGAGTGTAATGTGTTTCGAAAAAATATTTTGAAGAAATTTTACCCCGCTGTCATCGCCTTATAGGAAGCTGAAGGGCTATTCACCAATTGTCCACTTATTTTTTGTTCTTGCTTTCGATTACGCGTTAATGTACTTTTATCCCTATCTCACAATTAACTGATGATCAGGAATGCATTCAATAGTGGACGTCAATATAAGACAAAATTACACACTATTTTCCAAAGTGGGCTCGAGTTTGTTTTATCGTGTCTTACCTATTAATAAGTTAACAATGCTTTTTTTGGAAAATCTATAGGAATGTACTATATTTGTTATTACAATTAATGTTAAAGATATTAACTAAAACTAAAACTCCTCTTTTATTGGAAAAATACATGATAAGGGTGTACTAAAACAGTACTACATGCTTAAATTATAGATATCCTCCCAGAATGATAGCAAATAAGATTGCGTCCATTAGAGAGGATGACAAAATGGCGAACAAATTGAAAAGAAAAATGTAAACAATGCGAAATAACGAATGAATAATGCAACACTTGGAACTACTGTGACGTCACAAGCTGTCCGATTAGCGAACCGATTAGATTCCTCTTGGCTGCGCCATATAATATCAGAAACATGCATAATATATAATATATACTAAGTATATAGAAAAACATGAAATAAAATTGATTAAGTGCATTGGTGATTATGACAGCTTTGGTGGTTTGATAATTCGGTTGACGGCATATCGAATATTGGAAAAAAAATTGCAATTAGTACATAATAAAAAAGACGAATTCAAAAAATTTTGACTTCTACTTACATAGAATACTTTCTTCCTTTAACATTTCAACATTGTTTATTTTAATATGTCCACCGTTTTAGTAGGAGCATCGTTAGTTGTGCCAATGATTCCCTTTTCCTTTATGAAAATTTGCTATGGTTTAACCAAAAAATTTTTTATATATAAACAAAAATTCCTGCATCTATTTGATAAATTATGTATATTTGCTTTGAGCTCCTCAACGAATTCTTCAACAACGTGATTCTTGAACTATTCCACCAATTTCCCATAAGCATGGATATTTCATTTATAACATACACTCTTCCCACACCGAAACCATGGGTTTTTGCAATATGGTTCTTTAAATTCTAAAAATTGATATTGCCTTGACAACAGTATTTGAATATTGTTGTATTATTTCTGTTACTTTAGTCATGTCAAAATGGAAAATGAATATTTTAAATTTCACAAGTGAATTCCGTAATAATTCAATTCTTTTACATCTCTGAAGCGTAATCACATCACTGATTACATTTTGCAAAGTAGTTAACTCAATAAACGATGTATTTGTTAACTAGTGCCGTTATCAATTAGACGTGGATTGTATTTAACGGTATTTTTTGAAACGACATACATACATTATATAAGTCTATTAATAGGTTATTGTAGTTATACCATAACAAGTATTGAGTGATTTTTTTGCACAATATCTAATTGTCTTACTGATTACAAGAACAATTTACAATATTTATAACGATTTCCCTATATAAATAAGTTATTGAAAATTGAATAATCTCAGCCTATTTAAACACACTATACATAATACCATTAATACATGCATTCATTTATCAAATGCTTATTGGAAAATATTCAAAATGATATTTACTTCAAGTTTGCTAATCGTTCCATATTTGTACTTATATTTACTTTATGTGGAGTCGTCGAAGATACTATAAATTAATGTATCAAATACCTGGACCAATCGGATACCCATTATTTGGGTAATGATATCATTTTCGAGAGTAACCGGTACTATTTAGTTAATATGAACAATTTCATTTGGAAAAAAAATAATAAAAATGTTATATATATATTGAAAACATTTGAAGCAATAGAACAAAAACAAGCTACACTGCTATTGAAATGGTTGGGCCCTCTGCCATATGTTATTGTAACTGAACCCCAAATAATACAGGATATTTTCACATCGGTTCATTGTATAAATAAATCATTTTTCTATCGATTATCCATAGATATTATCGGAAATGGATTATTAAGCCTAAATAGTATGGAAAAAATTATTTTTTTGCAACTCGTTAGATACATACATATATACAATTTGTACATAGATCCAAAATGGAGTGAATATCGTAAATTACTGCATCCAGCATTTGGACTTAGCTATATGCAAGTTTTCAGTCAAAACACAAATATCTTATTGGATACATTTGACACGTTTCCAAAAAGTGATAAGATCGACATTTTCCAATTTTACAGGAGCATACATTGAATACTTCAATACGTAAGTAATTACTTAAATTTTGAATTACATAATAAAATATAATTATTTTTATACTCGAATTATAGAAGTCGCAATGGGTGCAAATTTATCAGATAGGACAAATAAAGTAAATGTTAATGTCACCACAACTTTTCAATCGTGAGTATATGTATTGTATTAAAGAGGCAATTTTTGCTGAAAGAACGATTTCGGAAAAAATAGAGCGCAAATACCATATAGAATCCAATTTATAATATAGCCACCTCCGGTTGTAAAACACTACCAAACGCTAAAGTCCCATTTGTTTTACGACTTTAAACAAGTAATAGGTTTTTTATCCGAAAGCATTGTTTCAAGAAAATTGTCTTCTTACGTAAAGCTTGAACTGTGGAGCACACAAGCTTCACATAGAAACCCCTCAAAACCCAGATCGACTAACTCTACCTTTTGAATTGTTCTGTCTGGACACTGATGGAAAGGCAAAATTATTTGGAGGCGGCATTACATTATATCTCGCAACAGGCGATGCCTCGGCAGATAAAAGGATTTTTTTCGGTTTACAGGTGTTTAAAGATGAAAAATTAAAATATTGGGCTGAAAAGAAAAATAAGTGAGAGATAGGCATATATTACTGAAAAGCTCGGTGGCATCCCGGTAACAGAACTCTCAGAGCGAGAAAAAGAATCTCTGGAGTGGTCAAAAGCATAATCGCTGAACGCGAAAATGCACGTTCTTCTGGACTTGCGTCCAAACGGCAACGCTCGCAGCTAAGCCAAAAAAGGCGAAAACTTCGGCTTCGGCCACATTCAACATCCAATCGCGTTCCTTCAGTGACGTGGCAAAGGACCACCTTATCCTTGCCGTCATTGATAGGAACCATGAAGATGGAGCACTGCCATTCGGGCAATGGCGCCTGGTGGAGATTAGTCTCCTTAGGATATACAGGGATATCCTTGCGAGGAACCCTGGCCCGGTCGTTCGCTGCAGAGATGCCGGATGGCATCAAGGACGCATCAAACTGATGTCCTGCGCGGACCAGCGATCGGCAGATCTCTTCAGAGAACCCATCGCGAATGTTGGGGAGATTTGGCCCAACGCTCGGCTTGAGGCCGTTCCTAGGGACCAAATCCCCAATAGACCCAGGTCAAGCGCCTGGATTCCAGCAGAGCCGTCAGATCCTAAGGAAATTTTGGATCATATTCGGCTCGCAAATCCATCCCTTCCCACAGATGATGGGAGAGTTGTGAAGGTGGGAGAGGCCAAGGATAACTCAAGACATGTCGTTGTGATCTTAAATGAGCAATCCTTGGCACCTCTCGCTAAACAGAAGGGGGTGATAAGCTATGGCTTCTCCCAAATCTCCCTGAAAGTCTATGAAAAAGACGCAGGAAAAGTAGATCCAAAACCAGGGGATACGAAGGTAAGTTCGGCCCCGGTTGAGGACATGTCGTGTAACGGGGACAGCGATACGCTGTCAACGTCTGAGATGGTTGGCGACCTCTTCCGAGATGTGGAAGTTAGCACAGCGGATGAGGACGAACTATTAAGCTGTGACGTCGAGGACACCGATACAACGGTGACCGAGGCGTCTATATTAAACTCTGCAAAGGAAGATGCTTAGGGTGGTCCAGATTAATTTGCACCACTTTAAAGCAGCTTCCGCTGCTCTCGTCCTCCGGCTAAGCGATAAAGCGGAGGATATCTTTCTAATTCAGGAACCGTGGGTCCAGGATGATAAGGTGCGCGGACTAAGCTCCGCAAATTATGGACTCTACTATGCTCAAAACGCCGGTAAGCCTCGATCATGTATTTTAGTGAAGAAATGCTACAAAGCATTCCTACTCTCTGATTACAGCGACAAGGATACTGTGACCATTGCGCTAGATCATCAATCCCATATATATTGGCTGATGTCGGCGTACATGGCTCACGATCACACTGAGCCCCCACCTCATCCTATAATAAGGAAGGCAGTTCGGGAGGCGGAGAAATGCGAGGCTAATCTGGTGATGGGAGCCGATGCCAACGCACACCATTATATCTGGGACAGCTCAGATAACAACGAACGAGGTGAGTCACTTTTTGAATATATTATTAGTTCTAACTTGACTCTCGCAAATATGGGTACAGAACCGACCTTTATTACCTGCAACAGGGAGGAGGTTTTAGATATAACCCTTACGAATGACTCTTCGGACTGTCTAATTAGGGAATGGAGGGTTGACAAAGAACACTCTTTCTCGGATCATAGGTATATTAGCTTCCGCCTTGATATAAGGCCACAAAAGCATTACCATTTTTAAATAGGAAACGCACAAATTAGGATAAGTATAGGCCCACCCTGAATAAATCCCTCACTCAGGCACCCTCAAGCCTGCAAAATGAGGAGAAGCTTAAAGCCGCTGTTGAACAAATTACAGAAGCTTGCAGGAAAGCTACTGTAGCGTCCTGTCCAATCAGAAGAACTCCAAAAAAGAAGAGACCTCCGTGGTGGTCGGTATCCAGTTACGCCCAGCTTCATTATGAAGGGGGATGGTGATTGGACTACTTCAAGTCTGGAAACTCTTCGGGTACTAATTGATACCCATTTTCCAGGCTGTTTGGAGGACAGTCCTGGCCGAACTCCCAATGTTAATCCTAGTAGAATTATCTACGACGTCCCGCACAAAATAATCAGTAAAACAAAGATTAATTGTGCGATAAATAATTTTAAACCATTCAAGTCACCAGAACCTGATGGTATTATATCCGCGGACATGCAGAAGTGTGCGGACCTTCTAACACTTTGGTTGGAGGTAATCTTCTCTGCATGCCTAAGGCAATGCTATGTCCCCAAGACATGGCTACAAGTTAACATGGTGTTTATCCCTAAAGGCGGAAAAAGCCAAGTGATTTCAGACCTATAAGTCTATCATCCTTCTTATTAAAAACCCATGAAAGACTACTTGATGTGCACTTAACGGGTTCTATAAATACTAAGAATATCTCTTCATTGCAACACGCATATAACAAAGGCAAGTCCGTTGAGACAGCCCTTCACTCACTTGTGCAGAAGATCGAAACATCTTTGCACTGCAAAGAATATAGCTTGGTCATCTTTCTAGATATTGAGGGGGCCTTCAATAACATAAACCCAGAATCAGTCGAAAACTCCCTTGCTATGCTTAAGGTAGATGAACCTATTATTAGATTCATTAGTCTGTTGCTAAAGCAAAGAGTGATAAACTCAAAATTGGGTACCTCATGCATTAGTAGATTTGCGATTAAGGGCAACCTTCAAGAGGGTGTTCTGTCGCCTCTTTTGTGGAACTTAACCATCAATTAAGTTCTCATATTTTTACAGGCCACGGGATACAAAGCGGTGGCTTATGCAGATGACGTGACACTTGTGGCATCGGGAAAATATTTAAATACACTGACCGAAGTGATCAACCATGCCTTATCAATGTTGTCCAAATTGGCTTCAAACTCTAAACTGGCCATCAACCCTGCTAAAACTGAGCTAGAAAGCATAAAACACCTATTTTTAACTTACCTAGAATTGGGAGAACTAGTATATATAACTTTAGATGGGAAACTAAGTTGGAAACCAAACACGGAGGAAAGCAACAGAAGCACTCTATTACTGTAAGAAAGCCATAGGTAAAAGATGGGGGATAAGTCCTACAGTCGTATCATGGCTATACTCTGCGGTCGTCAGACCAATTCTTTTTTACGGTGTGATAGTCTGGTGGGAATCCTTAAATAAGGAGGTACACAGACGGCTAATAGACAAGATTCAAAGGACGTCTGCGATGTTGACAACAGTTGCTCTAAGAACCACCCCGTCAAAAGCACTCTACTCGCTATTGCATCTACTCCCCGTAGATTTATTTGGCAAGCAGAGAGCGCTTATATCAGCAATTAAGCTAAACATAGCTTCACGCTGGGCTCAACCAGGATACGGGCATTCAAGTATCCTGGGGGAGTGCACTGCAATTCCGAATGCCATCGACTATACCATCCCCATACCATGCTTTGACAATAGTTTCTCAACTCATATACCCTCAAGGGAAGAATGGAATAGGGGTATTGTCAACGAAACTGGAGTTAAATCGGTACAATTGTACACAGATGGCTCCAAATTGGAGGGTAGGGTAGGAGGTGGCGTCTTTTCTGATTCCTTACGCGTTAAGCTCAAGTTCCGATTACCCGACTTTTGCAGTGTTTTTCAAGCTGAGATAATGGCTATAAAGGAGGCAACGGCAACGTGGCTTCGCTGTAATATAATATCTTTCAAATATGTTTTTATCTACACCGACAGTCAAGCCGCCATTAAATCTCTCGCAGGAACGTTCGCCAAATCGGCACTTACCCTTAAATGCCGCTCAGCTCTTAACGGGTACCGGGGCATAGGGACATTCCAGGGAACTGTGAGGCAGATGAATCGGGCACTAAGTTGCCAGAGAGCTATCCATCTCATCAAGCCGGAATTCCGCTTGCAACATGCAAGGTTCTTATCACACAACATTATCTCACCATTGCCAACAGAAGATGGCGGGACGAGAGCTCTTGTGCTACCACTAGAAAAATCTGGCCAACCCTTGACAATAGACGAACCCGTTTACTGTTGTCAATGGGCAGGAAAACCACTGGCTTGTGGGTAGGCCTGCTGCAAGGCTCGGCTTACCGGCCAACGATTTCTGTCGCAGCTGCCAGGACGAGGAAGAGGAGGAAAGTGTTCACCACTTCCTCTGTAGATGCCCCGCCTTGGCACGCAGAAGGCACACTCTACTAGGTAGTGCCTTTTTTACAGATACCACTGAGCTTGCACCCATGGATGTCAGGGACATTGCTCTATTCATTAGGAAATACCAATGGTTTCAATTAACAGAGGAGATAGGATGGTAGGCATCAACGATGCATGGTGACACAATGGGCCAATTATTTGTCCTACGTGCGCCACCCTTTGGGGGGCGGCCGCATAACCTAACCTAACCTAGGCATATATTTTAATCGTTTATGGACACCTTGGAAATGATGAGAGCGATTTTAATCAAAATCACAATGTTTTAACGCAGCCGGTCAAACATTTTACCCCTCCAGAGGCGATAATTTTCAATTCCTTTTTTTACATTGACATTATTTACATCCATCCCAGTACTAAAATTATTTGGATCAAGCATTTTTTAAAAACCCTCCCTGAAAATCTTGGAAATGTCCCCCTAACACTAGTTGTTGCTTTTAATATCCCGAAATTGGTTTGGTTTGGAATGTATTATGCTTCGCCAGCCGTTTCGCTAGCGCGAGCCCGTTAGGAATTCTAAGCGGTGATAGATTTTCCAGTATTTCGACCTTTCACCGGGGATTGAGTCTTCCTGTTCGTTTGCTTTCTGCAGTGAATTCCGAATATAATGCCTTCTTGTTCTTCAATTCGCTCGCTACGGCCAGCCATTGGCCGTACACCATATGGTTGTACTCTAGCCACCAACGCAAATAAATCCATAGATTTTGCGGAGGAATTTTGTTTTGAAAACTCCAAGCATCCTCCCACATGAGGTAGATATTGTTCAAGGTTAATCGGCTTGTGTAAATATAGTTATGATGAGGGATTTGTAGAGCCGAGTTTTATGTACAAGAGTTATTCTGTCCTATTATTTTTTAAGTCCCCTCAAAAACCAACACCTGTTAACTACTTATAAAATTGTACATATTTTAGATTATTACATGACGGTATGAATACATTAATAAATCCATGGCTAAGTATTAAAATTATTCGTCAATTGCTGGGCAAAGACAAGGGATATGCCCAACGTAAAAAAGCAATAAAGCAATTTTTGCAAAATGTAAGTAAAAATTAGTTGTAAGGCATATCTTCTAATTATTTCTGAAAGAGCGGCAACATATTTACATAAGAATTGTGTGGAATTTTGATGTATCGACCGGAGTTGAAAGGTTGTGTTCTAAAATAGTAGCGCATATAGTGCAATCGATTGTCCAACATTTGTATTTAAACGGAAAGAGAGTGAGTGAGAGATAGAGAGAAGATCAAGAGAAGAATCAACATATTTAATAAAATCTAGTCGATAAAATAAAAAAAATAGTCATATTTGTAATTGATTTTTATGGTTTGTTCAAACAGGTCCGGTACGATTCGGTATGGCGCAATATATGATGCATTAACGATATGTATTTCTTCTTTTAATAATATATTCGCAATTTTGCTTATTTCCGTTGTTCACTCTTCACCTATATTTTATGAAGACTATTTTAGTAAATGTAATGCTATCATCTCTCTCACTCTCTCTCTCTCTCTTCATATAAAAATGTGCAACTGCTTAAAGATGACGTTAATGCTCATTTTTTTATAGACAAGATATTGATGATGAATCAAATATTTTCGTAGTTGCGGTGAGAAAAAGCTGTTGATATTTTTGTCTATATGACCAACTAAATAATAAATTACAAATGTTAGGGTTTTGAAACGACAGCCGCCACAGTAACTCACACGCTTATAATGTTGGCCATGTTTCCTATATATCAAGATAAAGCATATGAAGAAATTATCCCAATTATACCCAAAAGCGATGCATGCCATCTATCGTATGATGATATAAAACAAATGGTTTATTTGGTTATGATTATCAATGATACAATTCGTCTTATGGCACCAATACCAAGTGTTGCACAACAAACAACTGCCGATGTGACCCTTTCAAATGGAATTATCATGCCTAAAGGTATTGGCATTTTTATCGATTTATTTAACCTGCATCGTAGTAAGAAAATATGGGGACACGAAGCACAAATCTATAATCCTGATAATGTCTTACCACTACATCCTTATGCGTTTATTCCTTTCGCTAAAGGATTGCTTACATTTATTGGTAAGATAATTATTTTGTTATTATTATACCTTGTTATTTATTTTTAAAAAATATGTATTTTACTGGCTCGAAGTTTTCGTACATATATAACAATGAAAATCAAACTAATAAGATAAATGGCAATATAGTTACGCGTCTTTCGTCGTCGTTAACTATATTTACTCATCTTTCGTCGTCGTTAACTATATTTACGAGTCTTTCTTCGTCGGCAGTTATGTTTACGCTTCTTTTTTTCGTCAACTATATTTACGCGTCTTTCTTAGTATTATTCGTCGTGCGTCTTTCTTCGTATGCACCGACGATATGTATTTGTTGACACTACCTTCGTTCTACATACATCTTAGATAATTTCTTTCTGGCTATACTATACCTTGTAATTCCATTTAGGTAAAATCATTTGGAAATTCTTTCCGCAGTAATAATTAAATCACGTGAGTAGAATACTGATATACACAGATGGACAAAAGTCACCGTCATTTGCCCTTTACAACTTTTGAGGAGCCAACAAGCCCATAAAATATTAAAAACAAAAAAATTAGTATTTTCAACTATAACTACAATTCATTTAATTTTTTTATTTATAAAAAAAAAATTTTATAATTCTCCATTTGTAGAACAACAAAAAATAACTTAATATAAAACATATTTCTTATGGACAAAAGTGACCGACATACTATTATGTAGAATTTCATTTATATGATTATTAAAGCTATTTTAATAAGTTGTATGTTTGCCGTTATTTTTAATAACTTCTTGCAAACGTTTCTGCATTGAATTCACCAATTTCCCAGTTACATCTGAACTTATTTTCGCCCATTCTTCCAAAAGTGTTTGTTTCAGTGCATTTTTGGATGTAATATGGTGTTCTCGAACCCGTCGATCCAAATGGTCCCATAAATGTTCGATCGGGTTAAGATCTGGTGACTGAGGTGGTGTTTTCAGGGTGTGAGGGGTGTTGTACAAGACCCACAAGCGAACAATATCTGCGGTATGCTTGGGGTCATTGTCATGCTGAAAGTAGTAGTCGGTATCAATTCCCAATTTTTGAGCGCTTTTCTTCAAATTTTCTTTGAGAATATTCAAATAAACTGTTTTGTCCATTATTTCATCTATGAATACGAGCTCCCCAACCCCAGTTGCTGACATACACCCCCACACCATAACTCCAGCACCTCCGTGTTTCACAGTTGTATGAATATTTTTTTTTCCAATAATGCATCGCCTTTTTGCCGCATGTTAAAACACGCCCATCTGACTTGTAAACACAAAACTTACTTTCATCAGAGAAGATTACCTTCTGCCAAAAGTCTGTTGGCTTGTTTACGTGCTCCTTTGCGAAAGAAAGTCGTTTTTTTTGATTCACCTTACTAATAAGCGGTTTTTTTCGAC
This sequence comes from Megamerina dolium, assembly GCA_963854835.1. Lineage (NCBI taxonomy): Eukaryota > Metazoa > Arthropoda > Insecta > Diptera > Megamerinidae > Megamerina > Megamerina dolium. Next base: position 26,271,079 of record OY978527.1, on the reverse strand, counting down.
AAACTCGGGCGTTATATCCAGCACTATTCAGCACTCTCCGGACAGTGCGAGGGTGAACAACCGTTCCTGTGTCTTCTTTCAACATTGCAGCGATTTCCGAAGATGGGGTTTTTGGCTCTTTTTTTATTATTTTTACTATTTCTCGTTTTTCTCGATCTGATAGCGCTGGTGGCCGACCACTTCTCGGTTGATACTCACACTCTGGATCATTTTTAAAACGATTTATTATATCGGTAATGGTACTGCGGGGACGTTGCACTAAATCACAGATTTCACGTACGCTTTTATTATGTTTATAAGCGTTTAAAATAATCCGCTCCTGAACAGTTGTTTCTTTTCTTTTTTGGGTCATTTCGTATCAACACAAACTTTTTAACACAAATAACGGTACTTAATTGTGACAGATCAATTTCAAAGTTGCCATGTTACATGAAATTGAGTATAAAATAAGTAATAGTGACCTAATTAATTTTATTAAATTTCTATTTTTTTTTTTAAACAACACGAGTGGAATGACGGTGACTTTTGTCCATAAGAAATATGTACTTTAAAGAGTAAATAGTTGCTTTTGTAAATAAGACAAATCATAAAATAATTTTTGTTACCCAAAAATACGACCATACGACTATAGCATTTATGGAGAATACCAAAATTTAAATTGCAATTATTTTGTGGGCGTGGTTGATATTTAAACATTGTAGAGGCTAAATGACGGTGACTTTTGTCCACCAGTGTGTATATATATATATATATATATATATATATATATATGTATATATATATATATATACACACATATATATATATATATATATATATATATATATACACACATATATATATATATATATATATCTATATATATATATATATACATTCTGTGAAATATGTATCCGGAAATTTGAAATAAAACACAAACAATTTATCAATCATCTAAATTTATTATATCCCCTTCAAAATAGGCCCCTTCTGAGGCAATACACTTCTTCCAACGAACAATCCAATCATCGAAACACTTTTTAAAGCTATACATTCTGTCAAATAAGTACCCGGAAATTTGAAATAAAACACAAACAACTTGTCAATCATCTAAATTTATTATATCCCCTTCTCGTTGCGAATTAGTTTTGATGTACATATATCCATAGTAAAAATCGCAACGCACACAAAAGGTTGACTTGTTCCTAATGACGCCGTAACCAAACTAAATGACACATATCAATAAAAAATCACAGAATAGTGACTGACAGTTGTGCCAACCTGGGAAAAAAATTTTTTTGAAATATTCTCAGAGGGAAAATTAAAAATTTTCGGGTACTTATTTGACAGAATGTATATATATATTTATATATATGTATATATATATATATATATATATATATATATATATATATACATATATATATATATATACATATATATATATATATATATATATATATATACATATATATATATATATATACATATATATATCTTCTTCTTCTTATGTGGCAATAACAACCGAATATCGATTTAGGCCGAAAATAACATGCTTCGCCAGCCATCTCTGTTCTTCGCTAGCTGGCGCCAGTTAGAAATTCCAAGCGCCGTCAGGTTCTCCAGTACTTGGTCTTTCCACCGGAGGTTTGGTCTTCCTTTTTTGCGTCGTCCTCCAGCGGGTTCCGAATATAACACCTTCTTAGCTGGAGCGTGTTCTTCCATTCGCTCGACATGACCTAGCCAGCGCAGCCGCTGGATTTTGATGCGCTTTACTATGTCAATATCGGCATACAGCTCGTACAGCTCATGGTTGTACCTTATTCGGTACTCGCCACCAACGCAAATAGGTCCAAAGATCTTGCGTAGGACTTTTCTCTCGAAAACTCCAAGTATTCGCTCATCCGAGGTGGAAATTGTCCAGGCTTCAGCGCCATATGTTAGGACAGGCATGATGAGAGACTTGCAGAGTGTAGTTTTCGTTCTTCGAGAGAGGGCTCGACTTCTCAATTGCTTACTCAGCCCAAAGTAACACCTGTTAGCAAGAGTTATCCTACGCATGATCTCCAAGTTGACGTCATTACTGCTGTTAATGCTGGTTCCAAGATAGACAAAGTCCCTTACTACTTCAAAAGCGTAGTTGTCAACAGTGACGTGCTGCCGGGACTCTTTGTTTGTTGACACTAGATACTTCGTCTTGCACTCGTTCACCGTGAGACCCATCCGACGCGACTCTCTTTTCAACTCTGAGAATGCTGCACTAACTGCTCGCGTGTTCATGCCGATTATGTCAATATCGTCGGCATACGCTAACAGCATGACACTTTTGTTGAAGATAGTGCCATTATGTCGTAGATCAGCAGCTCGCATTATTTTCTCCATAATAAGATTGAAGAAGTCGCACGATAACGAATCACCTTGTCTTAAACCCCGTTCGGTATTAAACGGTGCGGAGAGGTCCTTCCCAATTTTCACTGCACAAGGGGAGTTATGCAGTGTCATTCTACAAAGTCGAATGAGCTTTGCAGGAATACCGAACTCAGACATTGTTGCGTAGAGGTAATCCCTTACCGGACTGTCGAAAGCGGATTTATAATCAACAAATAGGTGGTGTGTGTCGATCTGTTTTTCTTGGGTCTTCTCCAGGAGTTGGCGCAGTGTGAAAATCTGGTCGATGGTGGATTTACCAGGTCTGAAGCCACACTGATAAGGTCCAATCAGGTTGCTGAGCATAGGCTTCAACCTTTCACACAGTACGCTCGATAGAACCTTGTATGCGATGCACAGGAGACTTATTCCACGGTAGTTGGCGCAAATTGTGGGGTCTCCTTTTTTATGTACAGGACAGAGAACACTGAGCCTCCAATCATCAGGCATGCTTTCATCCGACCATATTCTGCTTATGAGCTGGTGCATGCGGGTGAGCAGTTCATCGCTCCGGTCTTAAACAACTCGGCAGCCAGGCCATCAGCACCTGCAGCTTTGTTGTTCTTCAGCCTTAAAATGGCCGTTTCAACCTCGTCATAGTCGGGTGGTGGAATATCAACACCATCATCTGTAATTGGGGTTATCGGGCAAACTCCTCCACTGGCGGAATTGTTCGTAGCATCGCCATTCAGTAACGTGGAGAAGTGTTCCCTCCATAGGCTCAGTACACTCTGGACATCCGTAACCAAATTCCCATTTCCATCACGACAAGAAGAGGCTCCGGGATTTAAACCTCCACTCAGGCGCTTGATCTTTTCGAAGAATTTTTGAGTCTCATTCTTCTCGGTACACATCTCTATCTATATATATATATATATATATATATATATATATATATATATATATATATATATATATATGTATGTATATATATATATATATATATATATATATATATATGTATGTATATATATATATATATATATATATATATATATGCATATATGCATATATATATATATACATATATATATATATATATATATATATATATATATATGCATATATGCATATATATATATATATATATATATATATATACACATATATATATATATATATATATATATATATATATATATATATATATATATATATATGCGTGCATGCTTTTAATCACACTTACCATTTTCATGATCAAATATCATAATATAGATGTTAGAAACTAAAAAAAAAATTAATATACGTGAAGTATATTTTAATAAATAACTAAACACGATGATAGTTTTGATTAATTAAAAAAAAAACTAAACTTTCTTAGTTTATTTCTTATTTATTTATAAAAGTCTAGGCTGGTAACCCTGTATACATATAGAGCGATCAGCTGACACGGGTTTACGTACAAAAACAAATTGCTGTTGATTCTCTCCGCTACGAGCTACGGGAACGTCACCGTCATACGGTGGTGAGTCAGCTGACACGTTCTGCGTTTTTACGTTCGTGGCTAGTTGCAGCATTTACGTTCGTGGCTAGTTGCACCATAACTGTGATTTAATTTCTCAACCAATAACATTGTATTATTTTTAAGAAACTCACTCGAAAAAATTCTGTCAACGAAGTAATAGCCTAGACAGACGGCAGCCTAATTCCGTATTATCGAGTTAATTCGAATTAACTCGGGCATTAACTGCAGCTAATCCGCATAAACTCTATGAGTTAATTCTCAAAATAATAGAGGATTAGGGCTATGGCAACACTTTTGAAAATTGTCTATTGTGAATTTTTCTCCATCCATTTTACAAAATATTAGGTATGTTCGCTAACAAAAAACTTTCAACAATTGTTAACAGTTTTCAACATGAAAAGTGTTGGCGAACAAATAAATCCAGCTGTCAATTACGAACGGTGAATGTTAATTTACAAGTTTCTGATAGTTTTCAGTTCACGTACTTCTTGTAGATTTTCTCATATCGAGAGTGATAGATGACAGAAATTGATAGTGATAGTAATGTAAGTGGACAGACCTAATAAAACAGCAATCAGCTGTTTAGTTAATCCGCAATACTGCCGTCTGTCAGGTTATTATTTTATTCGGATTAAGTGCGCCGGTAATCCGGAATTAAGCTGCCGTCTGTCTAGGCTATAAGATGTGTAACGAGGACTAAACCATTTCATAGTTTCGTTTCTTTTTTCTACTTTATGTATGCTACTGTAAAAGCATTAGTTGATGTGATTAGCATATGTTGCGCTTACTTACATTGTTGTATTGATTAATTACATATATGTACATATATTAGAAATCTCAAATAGGTAGTTCGAACATTGTGAATATGTCACAAGTCAGCTTGTCTTGCTAATTCTTTCATATAAGAGTGGATCAGCACAAATTTGAACCACTTGATCAAATAATTATGAACGCATTTTGTCAGTAACAGTTGCTATTGAGGTTGTGAGTAGCAGGTTAGCTTTTACTCTGCATCTTTTGTATTTTTACAAAAAAAAAAATGTAATCTTATCATTTTCATGATGTCGTGAATGCTATAGGCAATTGATTTATTAATTATAGTTTGTTTTTTGAATGATTATTTCACAGAATTTAAGCATGTTCAATTCGTTGAAAGCAACGACGAATAGGCAAAGTTGACTCTTTGTAACGCGGGCCTTTTGTTTCTAGAATTTATAGGATTGACCAGTGCCACCTGGTCGCACCTAATGAATCAGTCGACAGCAGATCCACTTCAGCAGAAGTCTCCAAGCGACTTATAGTTGTGTAGAGTCTCCTGTATCCAGCCCCCTGGCCTCACACCTAGAAGAGGGAGACCTTTATAGCAATATATAGGAGCAACCAACAGCCTCGCTTAAAACAATAACTACTTATAGCCGTCGAGCGAATATAATTATAATTATAATTATTTAATAATAATACAATATTAGTATTTGTTTGTAATTAAATTGGTATTCAAATAACGAATCAATTGCTACAGTGTTTAATCTGTTGGCAAGCATATTGTTACGTTTTTATTTTGTGAACATTTAATTCATAGCTCATAGCTTTTGCTGCACGAAAGTTCTTCAGGTCATGGTGCTTCATAGCTTTAAAAATAATAATAATAGCTCATTAATTATTAATAGTAAAATTATTTTAAAGTGATTCTAAAGCTTACCAATTAAGCAAGATTCTGAATGTTCGAAATATGAATGTATATGCACTCGAAAATAATATTTTTGATGGTTTTCTAAATGAAGGTTCATATAATGCGCTTGTTTCTGAACGCTTCAGAGTGTTTTTCGATACGACTAATCACAGTTTTCTACATTTTTTGAAGCTTTTTACTTAACGCTTATGTATTATGTATTCTTATTATTATTATTGTTATTATTATTATTATTATTATTATTATATCAGGGCTAGCTCAGGCTACTGGGGGGGTCACTGGTGGCGGATCGTGAATGGCCTGTCTGTGGACTTGTCCACCTACAGGTTAGCTGCGAATAAACAATAAGCAGTCCCCGACCCAGAGCGGCATCAGCGAGGACGCAGATTAAAAGTCTCGCAAGTCCAAAGATGCAGATGTGACAAGCGGGTAAGCGCCGCTATAAGCGCTCCCCGCTTCGGCGGCAACGATGGAAAACACCGTAAGAAGGAACCCCAGTACGTCTCCTCTTAAATTAGAAGGTGTACTGGACAGACCGTTGCGCGCTACAGCACGCTGGGAGTCTCCGAATTCACCGTTGGCCATTTCCGCTGACGGTGCTGAAGGAGTGCTGTGAGCTTGCTCTGCCGAGGTGTAAGCTGTGGCGTATAGCTGAAACCAGCCACTTCGGTCCCTGGTCAGGGAGTGTGCATTGGATGCAGGAGTTGTAGCCTGCATTGCCCCGGGCGAGCGCTGGTCCGTCCGTGTATTCCGGGATCAGTAAAGCGTAGGTCAGGCCTCAGGGAACTGGGATAGTGGTTTTTCGTCCCCGAGGGTATACCCGATCCTGACTATTACGGCCCGCCCCTCTGCACACGATGCGCTGGTAAAATAAAAAAGAATGGAACAAAACAAGGAAAACAAAATAACAGAAAATAAAGAAGATCAAGTGGATGAAAGCGTAGTCGCTTTCAGGAAAAGCTCGTTGGTGTCCAGATCACCAGCAAAGGTTAACACAAGGGTGGCGGAAGTCCAGATGGACTCAAGTGAGAAGGAAAAAAATCCCGATTACTCGACGCCTACCACTGCCAATGGTGCCGGAAGTATTGTAAGCAGTTCTACGACCAGAAAAGCAGCATGTGCGTCGGAGACTCAAACGGTGAAAACCCCTCAGGTGAACGGATCCCCTAGATTGGAGCTAATTCTCAAGATGAGAGTTCTTGAAGAAGATTCCTTTGCGAAATGCAGGAATGTACTCCGAAAGATGAAGCAGGCAATGCAACGACAGAGGAACGTTAGCATGGACGTGAAAGACGGAGTATCCTAACTAAGCGAACTGTTTGACGTAATAGAAAGTTATAGGAAGAGCTGGAAGGCGACAGAAGTAGAAAGAGAGAAAGAGCGGGAAGTTAAAGCTTCGCGCTTAACTAATACAAAAGTAGCCGATGATAGTACGCCGTTAACATGCCTTAACAAACGCGTCGCAACAAGCCCTGTTGTTCCCGAATCCGGCAAGAAGACAAAGTCCAAAGAGCCAGAAGGTTGGTTGACGGTAAACCGAAGAAAGCCGAGATCTAAAGAACCGAAAACGGTGTGTAGTGGTACTCCAGCACTAAAAGAGGGCGACAAAAAGAAGCAAGTTGTGGTAAATAAGAGCAAAGCTGAAATCGCAATACGTTGTGTTAAGAAGACAAGAGATGGATCCATACTACTAGAGCTTGCAAAAGGAGGGAAGAAAGAACAGTTCTGCGAAGCAATAAAAAACTCGTTGAAAGACACCGCGACGGTGAAAGATCTCAAAACGAGGGCCACTATCGAGATTCGGGATTTAGATTCGTTTACGGACTCAGAGGAGGTTTCCGCAGCAGTTAGAGAAGCCAGAGGAAGAAGTTGGAGTCCGGTTGACAAAAGCAAACAGTAGGGAACAATGTCGTGCGTTTGTGACTTTGTCAGTAGAAGCAGCAAATATCATCCTTAAAACACAGCGCATAAAGATTGGATGGACCAGATATAGGGTGAAACAGCTGGATGAAATTAAACGCTGTTATAGATGCTTCGGGTCTGGGCACCTCCAAGCAGACTGTAATGGGCCAGATAGGAAAGGCCAGGGGTTATGCATACGTTGCAGAGAAAGCGGACACATGATACGAGATTGCATAAATCCCCCAAAATGCTGTCTCTGCGCACATGAAAATTTTAAGGAGCTAAATCATATACCAGAGATGATGAAGATACTTCAAGCAAACCTACATAGAAGTAAAACAGCTGATGCGCTTTTACCTCAGATAGTAGCAGAACATGAAGTTGATATGGTGATTATCAGTGAGCAATACAAGAAAATTGAAAGCGGAACATGGCTTGAAGATGACGCGTCAACAGCAGCCATTTGGATACCTATAACCAGCAGCATTCAGGTCACTGACAGCGGCAGAGGATCTTGTTACGTTTATGTATGTATTAAGAGTGTTACATTGGTGAGCTGTTATCTTACTCCGAGCGATGATATAATGACCTTCCAGGATAAACTGAAGGACATCGAAGACAAGGCTCTGGAACTCGAAGGAGCTTTAGTTGTAGCAGGTGATTTTAACTCCCGTGCTCCGGAGTGGGGTATGCCAACGATGGACGCCCGAGGTCGTAGGGTAGTGGACATGGCTTCAAGGCTTAGCCTTATTGCTATAAACACGGGCACAGCAAGGATGTTTAGACGGCCAGGCTGCGAGAGCACCACACCAGACATAACGTTTGCTACAGAATCAATAGCTGGGAAAATTATTTGCTGGAGGGTACTAGAGGATTTCACGGCCAGTGACCATCAGTACATCTCCTACTCTTATCAGTTTCAAGCCCAAAAAGATGCACCAGTGGATGGCGTCAAAATACCGCGCAAATGGAATGTGGATAGATTGAACAGAGACGTATTGCGGACGGAGTTCAATAGACGAGCAAATATGGTTGACCAAACCCATGTCGCTAGGGAAATAGTTACTCAAACAATGAGCGTGATTAAAAAGGCTTGTGATGCTTCCATACCTAAAACGGGATACAGGCGACACAAATCGGTATACTGGTGGAATGAAAAAGTTGCAAAACTGAGACGAATCTGCCTGCAGTGTAGACGCATTCTAACAAGCGCCAGACGTAGAGAAAACTTTATTATAGAGCGTGCAGCATACAAGAATGCAAAGGCAGAACTCAAGTCTGCTATTTTCCGCAGCAAAAATGAAAAGTGGGCTGAACTATGCAAAGACGTAAACAACGATCCCTGGGGACTAGGATACAAAATCGTTATGAAGAAACTAGGTAGCAAAGTTGTGACAAATGATATGGATGAAGAAACAATTGAGAATATAGTCTCGACCTTGTTTTCACAACATCCCTTACGGCCGGAGGATCCAGTTAGAGAACCAGGAGAAATTCTGCTTTTCAGCGAAGAAGAACTAGAATATGCAGCAAGTACGCTTAAAAATAAGAAGGCACCAGGCCACGACAAAATCCCAGGAGAAGTATTAAAGGAACTTGTACACCACCAGCCGCAGGTATTGTTAGATATGTACAACGTATGTCTCAAAGAAGGGATATTTCCAGAGGTGTGGAAGAACCAACAACTAATTCTGATAAGCAAAGGCAAAGGTGACCCAATGACACCAGGTGCATATCGCCCACTCTGTATGCTTGATACAGCTGGGAAATTATTAGAGAAGCTTCTTAAACCTCGTATCACAGCTGCAATACAAGCAGCCGGCGGGCTCAGTGACAGACAGCATGGTTTTAGAAAAGGGAGGTCTACCGTGGGAGCGATTCAAGAAGTGGTGGAAGCAGCCTCGATAACAAAAAGAGGTAACCACTATTCTAGACCAGTAGTCTTGCTAGCGACCCTAGATGTTAGAAACGCGTTCAACAGCGTGAAATTGTCGGACATGATAGAAGCCTTAGAACAACGCTTCCGGATACATGCATACTTGAGTAGAATGATACGCAGCTATTTATGTGACCGCGTACTCACATACAATACAAACGCTGGACCTAAGACGAAAAAAATAACGGCAGGTGCAGCCCAAGGTTCAATCCTCGGTCCAGATCTCTGGAATATAAGTTACGATGAAATACTACGCATAGAAATGCCAGACGATACATTCCTAGTGGGCTTTGCAGATGATATAGCAGCTGTTATAACTGCGAGAAATACAGTAGAAGCACCACGAAAACTCAATCAAGTAATGATACGCACGCAAGAATGGCTAAATTCCCACGGACTTCAGTTAGCAACGCAGAAAACTGAACTGCTGCTCATAACGGGGCGTCAAATTCCTTTGGAGGTAGATATGTACATAAACGACGAACAAATAACTAAACAGAATGTGGTTAAATATCTAGGAGTTAGATTGGACTCCAAGCTCACATATACGGCACAATTGCAGTATGCTACAAACAAAGCAGCTAAAGTTACAGCATCACTAAGCAGACTGATGGCAAACATCGGTGGACCGTTGCCTAGCAAGCGTAAAGTTTTAATGGCGGTAAACCATTCCATCCTACTATATGGATGTGAACTATAGGCACACTCAAAACGGGTTGCAGAAGGAAAATTATATCAGCTGTACAAGGGACTATGGCCCTACGAATAACATGTGCCTATCGCACAGTGTCGTATAGTGCGGTGCTGGCAATAGCGGGTGTAACACCATTTGACCTGCTAGCAGAAGGGCGAAAAAAGTTGTACCTACTAAAAAAATCTGGAGGCTATACACCACAAGCTGAAAAGCAAATAAGAGAGCAGACAATTAATATCTGGCAAGAGAAATGGGAGAACGACACGTATGGCAGATGGACCATAAAAATTATACCAAGCATATGTGAATGGATTGGGCGAAGACACGGAGAGGTTAATTATTACCTAACCCAGTTGTTATCTGGCCACGGCAATTTCTGTAAATATTTACATAGAATGGGGAAGAGATCGCATGCCAGATGCGTATACGATGATGCGGAAGAAGACGACGTAGAGCATACTTTCTTCAGTTGCGAAAGATGTAGTAATGAAAGGAGCGTATTGGAGCAGCAAATCGGGTTATGGACAGTTGAAAACCTGGTCGAAAAACTGTTACACAGCGAAGAAAACTGGAACGCTATTTCGCGGTATACGGAATGCGTGCTCAGAAAAAAGAAGCGGGACCTGGACGCAGTTCAAAACGAGTGAAGTCTAATAAAGACTCACTAGGGCCCTACCCCGAAGTAATACTACCGTGGTTCCGGGGAAGGTTCAAAGGTCCTTGATGGAGGGGGAAGTTTTTTAGTGTCTGCGACGACACACTCTGTAATTGTGACGATAGTTACGGGTCAGTGGGTCAGCCATTTTGTTACCTCCTCACCGCAAAAAAAAAAAAAATTATTATTATTATTATTATTATATTGTACTTTATCTCTGAATTTTTTTAGGTATTCTTGTTTTTTTGAGCGTTTTGTTTTTTGAGGCTTTTAAACGCACCTATACTTTAGATTTGAAGTTATTGAAAAATACAATAGCTTGAAGACGAAGAGTTTTACTTGATGAAAATCCATCCATCCATCAAACTATTGCTGTTAAATGATATCAGGTCCAAATGATCAATTATGTAATGCTCTGATATATGCGGTACATGCGTTCCTCAGGAAGCTGCATAAAAAGTTCTTTATTTTCATACAAAAACAAGGGATGAGTTCCAACAATTTCAAAAGCCGAAAAAATCCGATGCTTCAGATAACAACATTTTTCTTGCAATTTCTGAAATCAATTTTGACTTAAGACTAGAAATAAAATCGTCCGTCGCTATAACCATCAGAAATATATAAATTTTCTAAGGCTATTTCAATAATGTGTTCATCTGACAAAGACACGTCTGCAAACAATTCTTTGACATTATCATTGTTGTAAATGTCGAAGCTTTCTCCTCCTATTGATGGGCAGCTGATATTATTTCTTCTGTAATTCCTTGTTCTTCAATATTGACTTCGTTTTGTACATACTCAGAACACACTTTCTTCCAACATGCTAATATTAATTTAACATTGCGATGTACTATTACCGGATGGCATTGCCAATGATTAATAAGACTTTAAATTCCAAGGATTTTTCTTTCATGCCGGCCTCCACCTGAGGAATAAAGTATTTGTTAAACCATTCTTTAAATAGTGGTGTTGTCAGCCCTCCCTTTCTGTTTGCCATCCAATACATAGGCACACCTTTAAGATCCTTACCTTTAAGAGCATGTAGGCTTTAGATTTTACTGACTACCAGTTTTTAACATTTTGTCTTCCAGTTAATGCATTGCTGCAGGGCCGAAAAGATATTCTTCTTTCTTAGCTTTGAAACCACTGGCCTGTTTTTGTGATTTTGCTACGTAAGTGCGACCTGGCATTTTTTTCCAGAAATATCTCGTCTCATCTGCATTAAATAGCTGGTCAGTTGAGTACCCTCCATCCTATATAATTTTCTTCAATTTCTCTGGATATTCTTTTGCTGTCTTCTCGTCGCCTGATAATGTTTCACCTCTAATTTATATGTTATGAAGTTGATTTATTTTCAAAATTCCACTTAACCAGCCTTTGCTTGCAGAAAATATTTTGTTTACATGGGACGTAGAAGATGAAGATTCTAACTTTTTTAAATTATCGTAAAATTTAATCGCTTTTTCAACAATTACATAACCGCTCACAGGAATGTTTGGTCCTTAATCCACATAAATATTTCAATACTTTACCTTTCTAATAGGGTCGAATGTCTTTCCCCCTCTTTGGAACTCATTGCGTCAATATTCTTCCTAATAAGTTTCAAAAAGATAAAATTAAAATAGAAATAGAATAGAAAAAAGCCCGAACATAACAATTACATTTCAAAAAGCAAAGAATCATTTCCAAACTTAAAATTTAATTTTATTTTAAATTTCACGATATTTTCCGTCGCACTTTGACCCACTTTACACTCATGTAATGAAACTAACTAAAACATTAGATGGAAAGATTTCACTCTTGTATGTGCACGTAAGCAAAACTAAAACGGAGAATCACCGAATTAGAAATAACACTCGCCACTCTTGTATGTGTACCGAATTAAAAAACAGCACTCACCACGTATAACAATTCCTGTCGCTTTCACATGGGGAAAATTAATAACAACTCTGAAAAAAGCAAATTTAATTTTTTTCGCCAAGTCTTGTGGTAATGCATTTTCTGCTTTCTTTACTGTTTTTTAAATGATTGGTTGCAGGTATAGTGTTCAGAATTCGTTTCTTCTTTTGCATAATTTTTCTTTTTATCGCGCAATTGTTTCTGCCTTATTCGATCTTTTTCCCTTTTTGTTTCAGTATTTTTTTGTTACCTTTTGCCAGTTTCGATAGCTCTACACTCCGCCTTCTAGTCCTCTCAGTTGCTTTATTGCGATATTCCTTATAATTTTCGGTATCTCTTTTAATTTTTTGTAAGTACCGTATTGAAGCTTGTCTTCTAGTCTTGACTAGTGTTTTACCCATCTTCTTAAATATGTGCGTATATGTAGGGAATGAATATTAAAATATTGAAAAAAATTTATTTTTGAAAAATATACACATACGAGACGAACGCGACACATTTTGTCAATAAAAAAATATGATTTATAAGATAATTATACAAAGTAATTTTTTTCTAAGTAGGAGCCACTAAAATAATTTAAAATTAAAATTTGCAAACACGTGCTTACAACGATCGCGAAGTACTGATAAAAAATGTTGATTTTGGTACAAGAACGCGACAATAGAATATTAATGAAAACAAATTAGCAATTTGCTGTTATTCGCGCTTAGTTTCATTCGATTCCGTTTTTTTTCTGTATTTATTTATCTTTGCTACATAAACGCAACCACAACATAAATATTATATATGGGCAGAAAATGATAAAAACAAAATGCTGTTAAAAAAGCTAAAAGCAAGAGAAACATATTTCGAGTTTTCATGCTAAGTTTTCCATAATTCCAACTCAGATTAACTGTAAATGTGTTATATTATAACAATTTAGACATTTCTTTAAAGTAATGTTAGGAAAAATCATTAATTTATTAACTTTTGAATTTTTGGTCACGGTGGTTGCTTTTGTGGAAATGCACATATATATATCTGTCCGCCGTGAACAAGTGTCATAATTCCGTCTCTCATATTATTTCGTTTTTTAATTTTTTTTTTTTTTTTAATAAGCTTTTTTATTGGATCTTTCTAAATTACTTAGAAACTAACAATAAGTATTCAAATCTTACAAACTAACTAAAATTATGTGATATTCCCTACGTTCACAGCATATTCAGTGTGCCTTTTCTTTTTATTCGACGATGCCCCGTGTCCAGCAACAATTGCCTAGCAAGGGGATTCGGATGATTGTGTAATTTTTGAATGCAGCTTCTGCAGGACATTGCAACTTCCTCAGAAATTGTGGGTACATTTAAATCTCGATGGATGTTAACGTTCCTCATATACCAAGGCATGTTTACAATAATTCGCAGGCACTTGGATTGTATTCGCTCCAATTTTTCGATATTTGAGGGAGATGCGGTGCCCCAAAACTGAATACCATAAGTCCAGATTGGCTTCAGGATTGCTTTATATAATAGCACTTTGTATTCGAGATTCAACTTTGATCTTTTGTGTAACAGCCACCATAACTGATTCATTTTAAGCTTGATCTGAGTTTTCTTTGGCTCTATGTGATTTTTCCAGGTCAGCCTTTTGTCGAGGTGAATATCCAAGTACTTTGTTGAGGAACATTGTGGAACTGATTGGCCATTAATTTTAAGTGGGGGACATGTATCTGGCCTTAGCGTGAAGTTTACGTGTACGCTCTTTGATTCACTGACTTTTATACGCCATTTTGATAGCCAGATTTCGAGAGAATCGACATGAGTCTGCAGGAGTTTAGTAGCTTCTATGGGGTTGGAGCGAGAGCACAATATTACCATATCATCTGCAAAGGTCGATATAAATGTATAGTTATTGTTGGGCATATGTGAAGTGTATAAGAGATACAGTAAGGGGCCCAAAACGCTTCCTTGAGGAACGCCAGCGTGAATATCCAATGGATTTGTTGTGTAATCGTTGTGATGTACGAGAAATTGTCTTTTCGTGAGGTAGCTACTAAGCAATGAGGAGACATTTGCAGGCAATAATAGTGTGAGTTTGTAAATAAGGCCATCGTGCCATACTTTATCGAAAACTTGAGTAATATCAAGAAAGACAGCTGAGCAATACTTTCTTTCTTCAAAAGTGTTCCTTATCAGAGTTACAATGCGGTGGACTTGTTCTATTGTGCCGTGCTGTTTTCTAAATCCAAACTGATGTTGAGGAATCAGTTGGTTGAGATTAATAAATGGAGTTATATTCATAACAAGTAGCTTTTCGAATAATTTAGAGAGTAGAGGCAGGAGGCTGATAGGTCTGTACGATGCAACTTTTGTAGGGTCTTTTCCTGGCTTTGCTATCATAATAATTTTTGAAGTTTTCCAGCATTTGGGATAGTGTTTAATACGAAGGATAGCATTGAAAATGTGCATGAGATGAATTACTGAAGCCGGAGGTAGGTCTTTTATAATTTTACCGGTAATTTTATCTGGACCAGGTGATTTTTTTGGGTTTAAATCTTTATAAATTGCTTTGAATATGTCATTTTTTTAATTTTGAGCGTTATTGAGCAACGTTGAGAAGTTAATTTTGGTAATGATGACTGTGAAGAGGGTGGATTGGGTGTAAACACACTTTTTAGGTGGTTTGCAAAAGCCAAACCCTTCTCACAGTTGCTTCTAGCCCAATTACCGTCACTCAAACGGATGGGGGAATCAGTGAGAATTGGCCGATGTGAGTTTTTTGCTGATTTCCACAAAGAGTAGTCTGACGCTTCATCAGGTGTTAATTTGGCTATGTGCTCTTTTAACTCTTTGTTGTTTTTATTTTTTAAGGCTTGCTTTAACTTTCGAGTACAGTGCTGTAGCTGTGTTTTCAGATTCGGTGATCTGAATTCCTGCCATTGCCTTTGGAGTCTTCTTTTCTGTCTTACTAGCAATTCAATGTCAGCTGGTGTGTATGGGCTATAGTTTGATTGCTTGCATACCCTTGAGCAGGTGGCTGAGCTGAGAGCTAATGAGAGCTAATGGTTGAATTTTTCGAGTGCTGAGTCTACATCGTGTCCATTTCTTAATACAATTGCCTTGGGGGCTTGGTGATTTTATAGATATTACCGTGGGTGAGTGGTCAGATGATAGATCATAATTACACTCTGTGGAGATATTTTCCATCTGCAAACCTTTGGCGACTCCAAAGTCTATGAGATCGGGTATCTTCCTCTTGTCCGTCGGCCAATATGTCGGTTGACCATTTGAAACAACATCGTAGCCGTGGTTAGTGATGATTGAACATAGTCTTCTGCCTTTTGGAGTTATTAAGCGGAAGCCCCAGTGGGTGTGTTTGGCGTTGAAATCGCCAGCAACCAAGAATTTGCTACCAAGAGTTGAGAAAAATTCTTTATATTGCTGTTCGGTAATACTGTATCTTGGGGGACAGTATATCGCAGATATTACTAGCTTAGAGATGTATTCTTCCTGACATATAGATGTTGCTTGCAAGTAGACGCTACTGAAGTCTTCGAGAACATGATGTTTTATTCTGCTTTTTATCAATATGGCAGTTCCTCCGCGTGCCTTACCATGCGGATGATTTGTGGTGTACAGTTTGTAATATGGTATTTGGTAGCAATTTTTGTCAGTGAAATGGGTCTCAGATATCATCATTATTTCGATCTGGCTGGATTCAAGGAATTGAATTAGCTCCAAACAGTGCTGGCTTAAGCCGTTGGCGTTCCAGTGGCATATCTTGAGACGATTCATGGTCTGGATAGCAATGTTTGGAGTAATATCGATTGATTTTTCATCATTTCTTGCATCATTGTTTGCATTGAGTTCATGAATTGGTTCATATTCTGAATTAAAGCTTGAAGTAAATTAAAATTGAAAATATAGTCAAAAGCTAAGTTGATATAGTTTGTATTGTGTAATTTTTTCTTATTGTTGTTTTTATATTAATTTGCAAATTTCTTCTAACTGTCCTGTTTCATATTTCAATTATCTATTGTGTTTGCTTACATTGTAATTCTAGTTACAGCTGCTGTTCTATTGACAGCGGCTTATACTAATATTGTGCACTCTTTGCTTATTGTTATTTTTAACATATCTTATTTTTCTTACTTATTCTCAATAATTAATTAATTACTGTTAAAGTTGATATCGTGCACTCTAGAAAATTGCAGTAACAAAAGCGATTCTGAGCGTCATTTGTCATGTTGGCTATGTGATAGCGGGTAACGGGTAGGGGTAACGGGTAGGATTCTTGACCTCATCAATGAGGGAAAAGGTCTCCGCTGGTGTTGCATTAAGTGTAGGGCAAATGAGGTTGACCTTTACAAACTTTTCAAGCAAACTAGAGCAGGATATTTCGTAATCGGAAAGGAGTTAAAATTGTTGAAAGAGAAGTTCGAAAGGTACAATGATCTTTTGAAAAGCTTTAAATTGGTGGATTCTACGCTTCCGAAAAGCAATATTTAAAGAAAAAATCATCCACAATTAGTAAAATTATTCTTCGGTCTGCTTCATATGAGTTGACGAAATTTACTAACACACCCCAATCTTTGCCACCTACTCCTCAACTGCCCTCTGCTCTTGAGCCGATACCACTAATAACCTTCATTTTACCTGGCAATGCTTCGTCTAGAAATGCTTTGTTTGGTGAATCTTTAAATAAAGTAGACATCAGCGTTTCATCGTCCTCTAAAAGACGTATTGACAACTCGCAACTTCCTCAACTTCCGCAAAGGACATAGTAGCTTCGCAAGCAGCTGTCGCCTCGAAACAATTAATCGTTGTTCCCCCCAAGAAGTCTATTTTCGTTTCAAGGTTCTCAAATGAAACCACAACTGATGATATTGGCTACTACATCAATTCTAATTTACAAATATCTGATTTTGCTATTCGTAAATTCAATTTTACATATAATACATTCTTTCAAAATTGATGTCACAGTTGACAAATTTGATAACTTTGAAAATGTTTCTTGTTCGCCAAAAGGGGCATTAGTGAAGGAGTTTGTGTATAAGCCAAAACCTGTCGATGAAAATGTTGCTCATATTTCACGTCCAATCTCTGCTTCAAAAAACTAAATTTGGCTTAACATTACTTCTTGGTTTATTATCAAAATGTAAAGTCTTAAATACAAAACTTACAAATATTTATTTGAATAGTTTTGCTTTTAATTACCACATTTTAACATTTTCGGAAACTTGGCTTAAACCAACTGTTCATAATTCTGAAATATTCTGCAATTATTACCAAGTATACAGAAACTACCGATTACACAAAATTGTAGTCGGCGTTATTATCGCCGTACACACCTTTTTCGCTTCCGTAATAATTCAATTGGTGGGTGCCGTAGCTCAGTGGTTAGTGTGTTCGCCTTCTGATCTGTAGTTCGTGGTTCAATCCCCGGCTGATGCATAACAAATTTAATATCGATAAGATTTTTCTTTCAAACGGTACCCACCTGTCGGCAAGCAATTGGCAATTCTTCCGACAGTAACAACTTGCCATGAAAAAGCTTCTTAAAGAACTCTGTGACAAAGCTCAGAAAAAGTGATGTCACAAGTGTTCTGCCGTTCGAACCGGCTAAAATAAGTAGGTCCCTTCTAATATTGTCCAAAATTTAAGACGCACAACAGTAATGGAAGAGAAGCTCGGTCAATGAGCCCTTTGGGGCTTTATGTGCCACATATTTATTTTTTTTTTTTAATTCAATCGAATAACGCTGAAAATTTAGAATTTATATATGTACGCATTCAATTTGCAACTTTTTATATATAACTTGCTCCTACATTCCGCGACATGCTGACTTTAACATTTACTTTCAACATGCCGGTGTACGAAAATATCTGTACTCTGGAATAATTCCTACAGATTTATTGCTAGTTTTAGGTGATTTTATTCTACTATGTATTTCTTGGAATGTTATTGATAACACTATTACTCCGTTATCTTCCCGTAAATGCTTCAATTAATTCGCTCTCTCAAATAATATAATCAATATCTCTGGCAGGTACTTAGATTTAGTATATGTTGATGATGTATCGAAATGCTCAATATCACGTTGCAGTCCTTTCCTACATCCAGAAGACTCTTATCATCCCTCACTTGAATTATCTTACGAAATCCACAATAATTACCTGCAATACAATTCTTTGCCAAGTAAACGAAATAGGAATTTCCGTTATTTGTTTGATAAAACCAATTATTCCAAACTAATATTCATAAGTTATCTGCCACAATCTGGCCACAAAATGTTGATGATGTTGATGAGGCTGTTATTACCTTTAATAACATAATGTGTGATGCTATCCTATTATGTGTTAACAAATGAGAAGTATCAACCAAAAAGAACAACGATGCTTGGTAAAAAACCCGTAAAATCTCTGATTATTGTAAATACTCTTCTCTTCGGCATAGATACAACAATCTTAATAAAAAATGTTATAAATATTTTATAAAAAAAACCTTACAGTCGGCTGGGGACGTCCAAATTATACCCTGCATATGTAGGTATATATATAAAGTAGGCTTGGATCATCAGTTTTTTGAAGAAAAATTTTGCTTATAATACTAATCTACACCTAAAATATGGTTGAATTTGACGAAGTATTTTGTAAGTTATGGGGTTTTTAAGATAATTCCAAGGCTTAGTAGTGGACGTGGCTTGCCTCAATCTTATAAATCTATTTATCCACACCTCAAATTCGATTGTCCTACGCTGAAGAGTTAAATTTTTTTTTAATTTTCGCAACCTTGTATGGTAGCCCCATTAAGAAGGGGTGTGACATGTTGGTCTCATGCCACATTATTTCCAACTACGATATTAATCTAAGCGTCAAGTATGGGTTTTCTAGACAAAAGATTGCCAAAGTTACAGCTATTTCAATTTAAAAGAAATTCTGTCATTTTGTATGAGGCCTACAATAAACAGTGTGCGTGACTCGCCCATTTCATGTAAGTCTAGTTGCTCTTACAATACTAATCCACACCTTAAATCTCGTTGTTCTACGCTAAATAGTTTATAAGTTATGGCGCGTAAAAATTTTGTTTAATTTCCGCAACTTTGTATGGGAGCCCCAATAAGAAGTGGGCGTGGTATGCCGATTTTTTGCCAGATTATTTCCGACTACCATATTAATCTAAATGTCAATTATGGTTGTTCTAGACAGAAGATTGTAGAAATTGCAGCTGTTTCATTTAAATGAAATTCTGTCTTTTTGTATGGGGGCTACTATAACCAGAGGGTGTGGCGCGTCCATTTCTTGCCATTTTATTTCCGCAACTTTGTATGGGAGCCCCAATAAGAAGTAGGTGTGGCATGATGGTTTCATGCCACATTATTTCCGACTACCATATTAATCTAACTGTCAATTATGGTTATTCTAGCCAGAGGATTGCAGAAGTTACAGCTGTTTCAATTTAAAAGAAGTACAGACACTTTGTATGGGACCTACTATAAAAAGAAGGCCTAGATCGCCCATTTTTGGCAAGGTTGTGTAGCAGTATAATGTAACGCTATGTGCTAAATATTGTTGTCTCTAATGGTATACTAAGTGAGTTATAGCAAGTTAAAGATTATGCAAATTCTGAGGTTAGTCGCTTTGAATGCTCGGTATGGGCGAGGCAGCTGACCGATCATGCCCTTGGATCATAGGTTACTTATGCCAAATTTCATCAAAATGGCTCGAAATGAATATACCTTGCATATTACATTATGCAGGGTATAATAAAATAAAATCTGATAACCTTTAACAAAATCTGATATAGTTCGAAATCCCAAAATCTTTTATGATTTTGGTATCTCTAAACGTAAATGCAGTGCGTTTCCATCTTCAATGAAACGCAATGATACCACGTCTAGTAGTGAACATGTTATTTCTAATAAGTTTGCTGATTTTTTCGCGTCAAATTACTAAATTGCAGCTTTCATTACAGACACTTCACACCCCTTTTTAATATCTTCAAATGGTTTCATTGTCGAACCTTTTTGTCAACTGAAGGCGTTCTCTACCATTTGACAATATTCCAACGGCTACTACACTTGCGCTGACCATATATATATATATATATATATATATATATATATATATATATATATATATATATATATATATATATATATATATATATATATATACATGTGTGTGTATATACATATATATATATACATATATGAAACCATCATGCTACACCTACTAAAAATGTTAACCGTCATAATTTGCAAACTATTTAGCGTAGAACAACCAAATTTAAGGTATATATTGGTATTTTAAGAACAACCAGACTGGCAAGAAATGGACGCGCACACCCACTGTTTATAGTAGCCCCCATACAAAAAGACAGAATTTCTTTTAAATGAAACAGCTGTAATTTCTACAATCTTCTGTCTAGAACAACCATAATTGACATTTAGATTAATATGGTAGTCGGAAATAATCTGGCAAAAAATCGGCATACCACGCCCACTTCTTATTGGGGCTCCCATACAAAGTTGCGGAAATTAAACAAAATTTTTACGCGCCATAACTTATAAACTATTTAGCGTAGAACAACGAGATTTAAGGTGTGGATTAGTATTGTAAGAGCAACTAGACTTACATGAAATGGGCGAGTCATGCACACTGTTTATTGTAGGCCTCATACAAAATGACAGAATTTCTTTTAAATTGAAATAGCTGTAACTTTGGCAATCTTTTGTCTAGAAAACCCATACTTGACACTTAGATTAATATCGTAGTTGGAAATAATGTGGCATGAGACCAACATGTCACACCCCCTTCTTAATGGGGCTACCAAACAAGGTTGCGAAATTAAAAAAAAATTTATCGGCTATAACTTACGAACTCTTCAGCGTAGGACAATCAAATTTGAGGTTTGGATAAATATTGTAAGGATAAATAGATTTATAAGAATAAGGCAAGCCACGTCGACTACTAAGCCTTGGAATTATCTTAAAAACCCCATAACTTACAAAATACTTCGTCAAATTCAACCATATTTTAGGCAAATATTGTTCTTCAAAAAACTGATGAGCCACGCCTACTTTATATATATACCAACATATGCAGGGTATAATTTGGTCGGCCCAGCCGACTGTAAGGCTTTTTTTATATAATCTGACGCGAATACTAGATTGACCTCTGCCCCCAAGCCATTTTTACAGATCAGTCCGAGCAGAGTATATATATATATATATATATATATATATATATATATATATATATACATATATACATATATACAAATTCATATATATATATATATATATATATATATATATATATATATATATACATATAGGCAAAAACAGGATATATATGTATATATATATGTGTGTATATATATATTCATTCATTCATATATATATATATATATATATATATATATATATATAAAAAAATATATATATATATATATATATATATATATATATATGTATATATATATATATATATGTATATATATATATATATATATATATATATATATTTATATATGTATATATATATATATATTTATATATATATATATATATATGTATATACATATAAATAATTTTGTGTATATATATATATATATATATATATATATATATATATATATATATATATAAAATAAAAATGGCACTTAAAGCCCCAAAGGGCTGATTGGTCGAGCTTCTCTTCCATTACTGTTGTGCGTCTTAAATTTTGGACAGTATTAGAATATATATATATATATATATATATATATATATGTATATATATATATATATATATATATATATATATATATATATATATATATATACATATAGGCAACCAAACAGTATGGCCAACCTCCAGGAAGTCGTCACAATGCAACATGCGGAACCAAAGACGAGATCGGCTCGCTTAAAACAGGCACTCAATTCAAGAGTATCACGAACTATTATGATCGTTACTCGTAAAACGAATTATGCACAACGTGATCCGTTTCGCTGGTTATGTTTTATGTTTTAATTCCTACTATAATGTCTTTGATATATCCTCTCCACTTTCTACTATAAAAGCTTCCTTATTGAATACTGTTAATTAATTTTATCTTTTGTTTATATATAATCAGAGAACGTTTAATACTAGAGAAGTCCTACTTTGGCTTTTGAGCTTATTTCTGATTACAAATATCAGGGTCACTTAACAGAGTTGTAGAACACAGAGACTTTGAAGAGAGCAATACCATGACCAGAAGAAAAATTCTGTAAATTAACATAGTAAAGGGTTATCCATTTCGCGGTTTCAAAAGTATAGGGCTAGAATTCGACATCTGTCAAACTGAGTTGTTAAAACAATTTCTTTCTTTTTCAGTTCAAAGTCTGACATTTGCGAAATTGGATCGCTTAACTAGCGCACAACGCATTAAAATTGTAAAAACCTACTACAAAAATGGTGATTCTGCCACAGCCACATATCGTGCTTTAAGAGGAGATTATGGTTTACATAATCGTCCAACTACGCAAGCAATTGGCAAAATTGTGAAGAAATGTGAAGAGACTGGATCGGTTACAGATATTGTAAGGCCTGTGCATCATCGTTTCGCTCGTACCACCGAAAATATCGCTGCTGTAAGTGAAAGTGTTGCCGAAGACCCGAATGTGTCGATTCCTCGTCGTTCTCAGGAATTAGGACTGTCTTACGGCACATTATGGCGTATTTTGCATTTGGATCTACACCTACATCCATATAAAATCCAGCTCACACAACAACTGAAGCCAGCTGACCATTCACAACGTCGTAGATACGTCGAATGGGTGCTTGAACAACAGGCGGTGGACGGCGATTTTTCGAACAAAATTTTCTTCAGCGACGAAGCACATTTCTCACTCGGTGGGTATGTTAACAAACAAAATTGTCATATTTGGGGTTCTGAGAATCCTCAAGTAATTGAAGAGAGGCCCTACATCCACAAAAAGTCACTGCTTGGTGCGCTCTTTGGTCCGGAGGTGTGATTGGACCTTACTTCTTCGAAAACGACGATGGAACGACTGTCACCGTCAATTCGGAGCGTTATGGTCATATGATAACCGACTTTTTTTTGCCTGCTATTGAAGAATACGACTTTGAGAATATGTGGTTTCAACAAGACGGTGGCACATGTCACACAACTCGAGCGAATATGGCTTTATTGCAAGAGAAATTTTCTGGCCGCGTAATTTCTCGTCGTGGCGATATCAAGTGGCCACCAAGATCATGCGATTTGACACCGCTTGACTTTTTTTTGTGGGGCTACGCGAAAGACCGTGTTTATGCAGATAAACCTTTAACTCTTGAGCACCTAAAAACCAACATTCGTCACGTTATGGCTGAGATACCGCCCAATATGTGTCAAAAAGTGGTCGAAAATTACCTCAAAAGAATCGATGCTTGCAACAATTCGCGTGGTGGTCATTTAAATGATGTAGTATTTCACACATAATGTCAACGTTCAAACTTTATAATAAAAAAGAAATATCATGATAAAAAATATTTTATATGTGTTTACATTTATTTACATTTACTTTTGAGACCGCAAAATGGATAACCCTTTAAATTAACATTTATTGAAAGTCGCTGCCTCTCGTTCTAACACCCACCCATCCTACTAAAGGTAAAGTCACCTTTAGCCCACTGTACTCCTATTTGCCTCGCCGCTGGCATTAAAGCACTTTACTAAATATTAATTTTACATACGCATTTGATTATTTGTCTCCTAACTGATATATTCCTAAACCTAATTTGAGGGGATAGCACTTAAAGAAAATAATGTGATCGTGGAAGTATCTGGTAGATTGAACATATCGCTTTAATTTCACCCTACTACGACTAAGAGGCTTACAACCAGGTTAGATTGTATCAATCGACATCCCAAAAGACGAAAATAGAACATGCGACCATATATGTTATAAAAAGTATGACTTACTCACCACCACACGTCGTCAGCAGGCCTGCTGATTTGCCTAACCAGTAGCTGAAAGTGGACAGAACGGTTAGGTTAGGGTGTTTTTTCCCACCTGGTTACGCGCCCCCTTGTCCCACTGATTACAGAGAGGTTAGAGGAAAAAACAACGCTACTTAGAGGTACTATAATCATTATAGAGTGCCCTGGATCTGCGTAGCGTATTCATAATTACGGATTCTTTATTTTCTACAAGCATATACCCGACTATTTGCTAGTGTACATACATGCATACGTGTGACTGCTCTGATTGTGCTGTCAGAGGGTGTGCACATGCAGCACATACGTGCCATGCGTGCACTCATTTTTACAGCAGATCAAGAGCACTAATAAAACGTATAACACTACTTACTAACTTACTTCTGGATGCCTTAGCTCAGTGGTTAGTGCGTTAGCCTTCTGATCTTTAAGTCGTGGAGTCAATCCCCGGCTGAAGCATAACAAAATTTAATATGGAAAAGATTTTTCTTTCGAACGGTACCCACCTGCCGGCAAGAATTGGCAATTTTTCCGGCAGTAACAATTTGCCAAAAAAAAATCTTAAAAGAGCTCTGTGGTTTGGAACCGGCTAATATAAACAGGTCTCTTCTAGTGCTGTCTAAATTTAACACTCACAACAGTATTGGAAGAGAAGCTCGGTGGTATCACAATAGGCCTTTCTGGCCTAAGTGTGCCTCAAAGAGAGGGCACCCACATCACATAACCTAACTTAACCTACTTACTTACTTATGTGGCCATTACAACCGACAATCGATTTAGGCCCAATCTAGCATATATTGCCAGCCAGCTCCTTCCTTCGCTAGATGGTGCTGGGTAGAAATCCAAGCGCTGTAAAGTCCTCCAGTACTTGATCTTTCAATCGAAGGTTAGGTCTCTTCTGCGTCGTCCACCAGCGGGTTCCGAATATAACACCTTATTAGCCGGAGCGTGTTCCCCCATTAGCTCGACATGACCTAGCCAGCGCAGCCGCTGGATTTTAATGCGCTTTACTATGTCCGCGTCGGCTCACAGCTCATACAGCTCATGGTTGTACCTTATTCGATACTCGTCACCAACTCTCGAAGACTCCGAGCACTCTCTCATCTAAGATGGAAATTGTCCAAGCTGCGGCATCATATGTAAGGACGGGCATGATAAGAGACTTGTAGAGTGTGATTTTCGTTGCTCGAGAGAGGGCCCGACTTCTCAATTGCGTACTTAGCCGAAAAGTAGCACCTTTTAGCAAGAGTGATACTTCGCAATATCTCCAGGCTAACGTTGGAGATATTGCGTTTCTGGTGTTAATGCTGTACTTCGTCTTGCCCTCGTTCATCGTGAGACCCATTCGACGCGACTCTCTTTCCAACTCTGAGAATGCTGCACTGACTGCTCGCGTGTTCATACCGATTATGTCAATATCATCGACATACGCTTGTAGTGACCTAGGCAACAATGTATGCACAAAGTATTACATAATAATATACATAATATACATAATATACATAATAATGCACTAAATAACATACAAAGCAATGCACAAAGCAATATGAAATACTGACACTGCATATCCACCCTTACACTTAGTAAGAGAACGTTTGTTTACATTTGCAAGCAAAGCCAATGACCAGGCTTCCGCTTACTGCGCAAATGTTCTTTTAAGTTATGCAATACAAAGTCGACATCCACGCTGCGGCTGTATCAGCAACTATTGGAATCAAAGTCACTTTAGTTTATGAAACTGTTTGTTTACATTCTTACATTTTTACTTAGTGCAATTTGTTGCTTAGTCTGCAATTTCTGGGAATCGAGTTGCCCATATATGAGTATAAATAGGACTACAAGTGTTCAATAAAATCAATTGCTAACTTGACTTCAAGTCTGACTTCTCGTTTCAATTCTCATTCCGGCTGGCCTAAGCTAGCCTAAAGATTAGCAGAGTTGCACTGCTGTTAAATCCAAGGCAACAAGCACACTATACATTACACACACACTAGTAGTCAGAACCTCCATATGGCGATCCTGCGACCACTGATCCTGACCCATTGTTCAGCTCTTCTACCGACTTTTAATAATTTTCAAATTCAACAATCCTTTTTTCTCGAGTACCAAATGAACTCAGAAATAGATAGGATTCAGTTGAATGAATTTCTGGAGGATTTCGAAAAATCCATCTACAGTCCAGAACCCTACATAGAACCATACGTTCCAGTCGACACCCACACCGTCACTATACGACCAAAATACATCCCTGGACCACTAAAGCAAGGTCCAAGGGCTATTACTATTGAGGAATATAAAAAACGACAAAAGGGACAGCACCATCTTCCAACACTACCACCAAAGCCGAGGAAGAAACGAACAGGCAAGGCATTCCAGAGAAGGAAAGAGAAATCTATCTTATACACGCAACTAAATCTGGCAACCACAACCAAGGAGAAGAAGCGAATACTCGGCGAGTTAAGCAAGTACAAACAACAGCCAAACCACAAACCAACTGAATCAGCACAGAGCTTTCCAAACCAACATAATCAGCACAGACGCACACCACAAACTACAGTGCATTCCAAGACATGCACCAAACCACCAGTTAATATTTAGAATATTGTTACGTTTTTATTCTGTGAACGTTTAATTCTATTTGAATTACCTTGTTCGATCACTGGATTCTGTTAATGATAACTGCAACACTTATTTTATACAACTATATACAGCAACAATTTATTTAATAATCTCTATTTACAATCAACACTGTTTACAATCAACTATTTACTATAACACTTAAATGTACTTGCAACTTTTGCCTCTGTATCAATGTTTTCGCAATCACGTTCGGAATTAGATTGATTGTCAATACTCAACACTGGCTCTATTTATACTCTGTTGGCAACACCCCAGAATCTTCCTTTATCGAGATTCTTCTCTTCCTTTCTCGTTGGCTTGTTCTGGTTATCGCTTATTTCTTTTTGTTGACATTCGTTTCGATGCTGCCAATAGAGTCAGTCACAATAGTGATGAGTAATCAACTATCGATACTCGTTACAATATAACTAATGTATTGTAACGAGTTGATTACTCACAGAATAAAAACGTAACAATTGGTGTCAGAAGTGGGATTCTGTAAAGATGGTGAAAATTGACCAACTAAAAGTGGACCAGCTTAAAAAGCTGTTGGTAGAGATGAATCTATCGTCATCAGGTGCAAAGGCGGAACTGAGGAAGAGAGTAAGGTAGATTCGAGTGGTCAACTCATGGAATTTATGAAATCCATGATGCAACAGCAGCAGCAGCAACTGCAAGGAATTAATGCGAAGTTACAAGAACATTCGGCTGAATTGCGTACGGAAATTCAAGGAAATGCGTCTCGCATTGACTCCAAGTTTCAAGAACATTCGGTACGTCAAGAAAACGCTATGGGAGAATTCCAGAAAACAATTGACTCCAAGCTTCAAGAACATTCGGCTCGTCAAGAACATGTCATCGAAAAACTACAAAAGGGAATTGAGATTAGATTTCAGGAAATTTCCGGAGCTATTAATGACAAAGTCACAGAGCTGAAAGAACATGTGGATGATTTGGATGATAAGCTGAAGGAACATGTAGACAGACATGATGACTTGGAAGAAAAGCTTTAGAAATTAGAGCGCGAACTTAATAAAATAAAAATAAGTGGAGCAACCACATCAGTGATAAGAGAGTCAACTACAATTAAACTAAAGCCACCAACATTTGACGGAAGCACGCCATTCAACATCTTCAAGCTTCAATTCGAGACAACAGCTTCGAAGAATCAATGGGATGACAGCGACAAGACTGCCGCTTTAATAGTCGCATTAAAAGGTAATGCTTCCGAACTGTTACAGATGATTCCAGAGAAAGATCGGGGTAGCTACCAATCACTGATGGACACACTCCAGCGAAAATATGGAAATGAATACAAGAGTCAATTACATCGGGTGGAATTGAGATCGCGAGTGCAACGGAGTAATGAGAGCCTTCAGGAATTCGCTTCCGATATTGAGCGCTTATGTTATCTAGCGTTCTCCGGTAATTCGGAAGAGTTCGTCGAAAAAATAAAAATAGAGGCGTTCATAGATGGCATACGTGATGGAGAGACAAAGCGTGCCCTAATCATGTCACCCAGGAATACATATGCCGAAACAGTCAGTAGTGCTTTGACGTATGAAGCCGCCAGCTTAATGTGTCGACCAGTGCCAGGAGTACGCAAACTAGAGGGGAAAACATCACATCTGGTTGAAGCAGTGCGTCAGGCAGTAAAATCAGTAGTTCAGCCTGAAGTAACAACAGGTCGACGTGAAAACAAAGTTAATGGTAAGTGCTTCATTTGCGACAAACGAGGGCATATAGCGCGTGATTGCAATCAATCGAATATGAAGCCTAAAGGTAGAACAAGGAATCAACGCAAAAATAAATATGCCGGTAAGTGCTTCATATGCCATCGAAGAGGGCACAAGGCGCGGAATTGTCGTCTACGACACAAGCAACAAAGATCGAATTCACCAGGACAACGAAAGGACGATCGTGATGTCATTCATCGTAGTAAAGCTTATACTCCATATCGTCGTACTTGCACCGTAGATAGTAAACATTGTTCTCGGGAAAGAAACCAGAATCACATTGTTAACCTACGTCTTACGAATGTATTGTCGGAAGAGTCATGGAAAACCGAACGAGTTCAAGAAGATCAGCGGAACGACCCAGATCTCGCAAAGATTATGCAATATAAGGAGCAGGGCATACGTCCAGATTGGCAAGAAATGGCTAATGAGAGTCCAATAACGAAGGCATACTGGGCGCAGTGGCAAAGCCTGCACTTACGAGACGGATGTTTATTCCGAACATGGGAAAGTGAGGATGGAAAAATCACTTATGATCTTCTAGTGGTACCCAAGGCGAGAATAAATGAAGTGATAGCTGAGTATCACAATGCCTCCAGTGGAGGGCATTTGGGAATCACCAAAACCGTCGAGAAAATAAAGAAACGATTTTATTGGGTTGGATGTCATGACCATGTCGCTGATTGGATTCGGAAGTGTAAGCAATGTGCAATGGCCAAAGGTCCCACTAAGAAAAGTCGAGGTAAGATGCACCAATACACCATGAGTGCTCCATTTGAGCGAATTGCTATGGACATAGCTGGGCCATTTCCAATAAGCAACGCAGGAAACAAGTATGTTCTGGTGGTTATATATTATTTCAGTAAATGGCCTGAAGTATACCCCATTCCAAATCAGGAAGCTAGTACAGTTGCGGATGTATTCGTCAACCAATGGGTTACTCGTTTTGGTGTACCGATGGAGTTACACTCAGACCAAGGTCGAAATTTCGAATCAGTTGTATTCCAAAAGATATGCCGTATGCTGGGTATATACAAAACTCGTACAACACCTTTGCATCCACAATCTGATGGCATGGTAGAACGATTTAACCGTACCTTGGAGGAATATTTGAGAAAAGTCGTAGATAAATACCAAAGAGACTGGGATGTACATATACCAATGTTCCTCATGGCATATCGATGCGCACAACATGATACGACGGCTACTACACCGGCAATGGCAATTTTTGGAAACGAGTTAAGACTGCCAGCTGATTTAAAATTTGGAGTCGTAACACCAACGAGATCAACCGAAGGTAATTATACTAGCGAAAAGCGGGAACAGTTGGATGAAGTACATCAGTTCATCAGAGAGCGGTCGCAGATGATAAGCGATAAGATGAAGGCCAGGTATGACTTGAAAGCAAATTCAAAAGGGTTCTATGAAGGAGAGCTTGTAATGCTTCATAGTCCACAACGAAAGAAAGGCCTGTCTCCTAAACTACAGACTCATTGGGAAGGACCATATGAGATTATAGCGAAGATAAATGACGTAGTGTATCGCATTCAAAGTGCCTGGAATAAAACAGCAAAGTTTAAAGTAGTGCACTTGGAGCGACTTGCGCCATATCGAGGGGAAGTATAAAAACTTGTTCGGGACGAACAAGGTTAAGAGGAGGGCAGTGTAACGAGTATCGATAGTTGATTACTCATCACTATTGTGACTGACTCTATTGGCAGCATCGAAACGAATGTCAACAAAAAGAAATAAGCGATAACCAGCACAAGCCAACGAGAAAGGAAGAGAAGAATCTCGATAAAGGAAGATTCTGGGGTGTTGCCAACAGAGTATAAATAGAGCCAGTGTTGAGAAATCAATCAATCTAATTCCGAACGTGATTGCGAAAACATTGATACAGAGGCAAAAGTTGCAAGTACATTTAAGTGTTATTGTAAATAGTTGATTGTAAACAGAGTTGATTGTACATAGAGATTATAAAATAAATTGTTGCTGTATATAGTTGTATAAAATAAGTGTTGCAGTTATTATTAACAGAATCCAGTGATCGAACAAGGTAATTCAAATAGAATTAAACGTTCACAGAATAAAAACGTAACAGTATATTAGATAGATTAAGTACATAAAAAAAAAATCGGGCACAAGCTAAATTATATGATAGAAAATAAAAAAATTATCATATTGTTTGATAGAAAGAACTTCAAATTACGTGGTCCTTCTGACCAATACATTTGTCCAACGGCACAGGCCGCAATACAAATTGTAAAAGAAAAAAACACAATAAATAAATAATAAATGAATTTTTAAAAAATGAGTTGGTGGAAGAAAATATTTAATGCCACTAATATTCGCTGGCTACGAGATTGGTCAGTCTATTTAACAAAAGTCTAACCAAGACTCAATAGAAACAGCAAATAAAAACAAAAAAGAATCAGAAAATCCAAACAATAACGTAGAAATAATACTCCTAGCATTGACAGTTTTAATTATAGTATTCTACATTGTGAAGCAAATAAAAAAGGCTTTTAAACGCAGTCTTAGCCAAGTTAGACAGATATAAAATGGTGAAGTGGGAAGAAATTCAGGAAATTTTGTTGACTGAAAAAGACAATTTTATAAAAAGCTACAAATGCTTAAATAAAAGCACAAAAGTAAAACAAGAAACTTTGACAAAACACTTACAGACATTATTCGAGGCACTTGAAGCCATTAGATGTACCATCAACGTAACAGAGATAGATTAACACCAGAACACAAACAATCCTGCCTAGATATATTTTGGCAACACAGGGACACGTTAGTAAAAATACTTGCGTATTACGAATTGGAGAGTACCATACCACACGACATTGATACACCAATAATTTACATCATTGACACCGACAAAAAAGAATCAAGCAAAACTGAAGTAGAAAACCCGATATCCATAATGTCCGAATTCCACTTAGAAATAGCGACCAAAGCTATTTCCAGCTTTTCGGGAAATTACAAGGAATTGGAATCATTCCTTAAAATTGTAGAAATCATTTATCATGGTCTGACTGAAGCAGGCAAAACTGCACTAATCGACTACGTGATATATGTGAAACTAACCCAACAGTAAGGACTAATATAACTTCTGTCCAAACACCAACCACATTCCAAGACTTAAAAGATTCACTTATTGCAAAATATAAATCCACAAAAACTATCCCACAGATACAAAACCAACTAACGAACCTTTACCAGAGAAACCAAAGTATAACAACATTTAGGAGCAACATTTTGTCACTAACTGCAGAACTTAACAAACTACAGATATCACAAATAGGCAATAGTGCCACCACAGAACAGAAAGCTTTAATTACGCAACTAAATGAATAGTACAGTCTAACCGTATTTAAAAACGGAATAAATGAACAGTACAAACAGACAATATTCGCGTCACTACCAAAAACTTTCGAATCAGCAGTAGATTTAGCTCTTGAACTTGAACAAAATAGTCAAGGCAACAATTCAAGAGTCATGTTTATTTCTAACAACCACAGGTACAGCAACCATACTAATTTCAACCCCAACAATAATGCCCAAATGAGATACGCTAACAATAATAATTTTAGAAACAATAATAACAGACCCAATAACTACAATAACAACAGGAACAACTTTAGACCCACAAACAATACTAACAGCCATAACTTTAGCCCCGCAAACAATAACGGCTATCGTAATAATACCAACAATAATAGAAATTACAATAACGGCAACAGATATAATAACGGCAACAGATATAACAACAACAGACAAGTACAACAATACAACAGAAACAGTCGCCAAATAAACGTCACTAACCTTCAGGGAAACGTAGGCGACCCGGAGGACAACAACTAAATTCCTCCGGGGTACAAAAAAATATCTACTTGATTACAAAAGATTTGAAAATTTCATTACAATCTATAACACAAATTTCAAAACACATATGACATTTGTCATAGATACTGGCGCCGACATTTCTATTTGCAAAAATCCATTTAATAACTAATTTGAATATGACAGTAACAACAAATACAAATTGACAGGTATTACTAAAGACGAAATCACTTCAATAGGAACTGCTATTTTAACTTTTGATATAGGAAAAGATAAAACTAGCATCAACTTCCACTTAGTTACAGAAGATTTTCCGACTGTCACTGATGGAATACTCGCAAGAGACTTCTTAATAGATCACTTGTGTAAAATTGATTATGAAACATTTACATTGACAGCAACAATTAATAACAGGGAAACAACATTACCACTAGACAATAAATTTCAACCAAAAGACACTTTCGAGATACCACCTAGAACAGAAATGATATTCCCAATAAAACTAAACGTAAAAAAAGACAGCGTCAATCAGGAAATACAACAGGGCGTATTCCTAGACAATTCAATAGTCCCTGCAAAAGGAAATTGTCACATCAAAATTATAAACGTAAACAACCATACATCAAAAATTAAAAACATAAAAATTATCACAGAAGATTTCAATAAAGATTTCAATAAATTAATGAAGGAATTAAACCTAGGAAAATTCGATAAAAATATGGAATCAGAATTACACGACATATTTAGAAAATATCAATCAATATTTCACTTAGAAGGTGAACAGCTTTCAACCAACACATTTTATACACAAAAACTAAACTTGACAGATAACTCACCAGTATACATAAAAAACTATAGACTTCCACATACTCACCAGGAAGAAATTGAGAAACAAATACAAGGAATGATTGAGAACGACATTATTGAACCTTCAGTTAGCCCTTACAACTCACCATTACTTCTAGTACCAAAGAAAAGTGAAAATGGCAACAAAAAATGGCGATTAGTGGTTGACTATAGAAAACTTAATGACAAAATAATAAACGACAAATTCCCATTAACACGACTAGAAGACATACTAGATATGCTAGGAAGAGCAAAATACTTCACCACATTAGACATGACAAGTTCATTTCACCAAATCCCATTAGATAATGACTCAGACCTGTTACAGCTTTTTCGACCCAAGACGGTCATTATCAATTCAAACGATTACCATTTGGATTAAAAATATCCTCTATCAAAGAATGCTAGCAATAGCACTCTCTGGCTTAAAATCAGAAGCATTTCTCTACGTTGACGACATTATCGTTTTTGGATGTTCCATACGGCACCACAATCAAAATCTTTTAAAAGTATTCGAAAGACTAAAGAAATACAATCTGAAACTGAATGCAAGGAAATGCCAATTCCTCAAACCAGAAGTACTTTACCTAGGACATTTAATTACAGACAAAGGTGTAAAAACTGACCCAACCAAATGCGAGATAGTACGCAATTATCCGAGACCAACAAACGCAGATGAAACACGAAGATTCATTGCATTTTGCAATTATTACAGACGATTTATACCAGATTTTGCATCAATAGCAAAATGTCTAAACTCACTATTAAAAAAGGGACAACCTTTCATTTGGTCAGAAGAATGTGAAAAAGCATTCAGCACATTAAAAGATAAATTAATTAAACCACCAATCTTACAATACCCTAATTTTGATAAACCCTTTATACTTACTACTGACGCATCTGACTTTGCTCTAGGAGCAATATTATCACAAGGTGAAATAGGATATGACCTACCAATTGCCTATGCAAGTAAAGCACTGCAAAAACACGATATCAATAAACCTATAATTGAAAAAGAATTATTAGCTATTCATTGGGGCATAAACCAATTCCGAACTTACCTGTACGGAAAAAAATTTATTGTCGTAACTGACCACAGACCATTAGTCTCATTATTCGCACACAAAAACCCATCATCGAAAATGACAAGAATCAGAGTAGACTTATCTGATTATGACTTTGAAATAATCTACAAACAAGGCAAAATAAACACTAACGCAG
Source organism: Megamerina dolium (assembly GCA_963854835.1). Classification (NCBI taxonomy): domain Eukaryota; kingdom Metazoa; phylum Arthropoda; class Insecta; order Diptera; family Megamerinidae; genus Megamerina; species Megamerina dolium. Next base: position 26,236,216 of record OY978527.1, on the reverse strand, counting down.
ATGCACTGTCACGCATCAAAATAGATAGCGACACTTTAAAAGCAATGATACCCACGAGTGAAACAGAAATAACAAAAGAAAAACATATTAACATCTTAACAAGGAGCAAGGCCGCACAAATTAATAATGAAATAACGCATGCATATAAAAAAGATGAAAATTTATTACCCGGGAAACGCATGAACGGAAAAACATCTCCTAAGAAGCCTGATCAACTTCATATTTGGGAATATACATCCTTCATTGACGTTAAGAATTTATATAAATTGAAAATTATTATCGATAAAGAAAGTAGTACTACAGTAAAAATTATAAATAATGAAGTGCAAATGACTTGAAGCGATGACCCGTTGAAACTAGATTCAATGCACAGTTCACAGATAAAGGAGCTAGCCCTTTGTGAACAAGAATATATATTAAAGAATATAGAAATGAATGCATTCAAAAAGAAATATAATGAGCTCGAGAAGAATAAAAGCGTGCCAATAAAAATACTAATATATAAAGCACCAGTACAAATAAAAAGTACTATAATACAATACAAATTAATTGATGAATTCCACTCCTCTAATACAGCAGGACATTTAGGAATTAGAAAGACAATTTTGAAGTTAAAACAAAGATATATTTGGAAAAACATGCGACAAATGGTTAAAGAATTCATAAATAATTGCGCACCATGTACGCAAAATAAATTAATAAAACACACAAAAGGCCCACTCGTAGTGACAGATACACCAACAACAACTTTTGAGACAGTAACAATTGACACAGTAGGTCCTTTGCGCATTTTTAACGGTTACAGATACATATTAACAATGCAATGTGATTTGTCAAAATACGTAGTTGCATACCCAATCATTAATAAAGAAGCAAAAACCATAGCGACCACATTAGTTGAACAGTTAATCCTAAAATATGGAACAATAAAAACCCTAAAGTCAGACAGAGGCACCGAGTTCGTAAACGAACTTATGCACAACATATGTGAATTACTAAATATCAAACAAATATTTTCTACCCCTTACCATCACCAAACAATAGGCGCTTTAGAAAAAAACCATAGGACCCTTAATGAATACCTTCCAAAACCAAAGTCCATATTACGGTCCTTACAAAATCATAGACACAAATGGAGTAAATTCTACTATAGAAATTAATGGTAAAAACAAAATATTACATAATAACATATTAAAAAAATATTTAGGTACGAAACTAGACATGACTAAAACATGTTAGTTAAGTAGACTTATAATTATAACAAATCAAAAACTATATATGTACATTTTACAATAAGCTAAAGGGTTATCCATTTCGCGGTTTCAAAAGTATAGGGCTAGAATTCGACATCTGCCAAACTGAGTTGTTAAAACAATTTCTTTCTTTTTCAGTTCAAAGTCTGATATTTGCGAAAAAGGATCGCATAACTATCGCTCAACGCATTAAAATTGTAAAAACCTACTACAAAAATGGTGATTCTGCCACAGCCACATATCGTGCTTTAAGAGGAGATTATGGTTTACATAATCGTCCAACTACGCAAGCAATTGGCAAAATTGTGAAGAAATATGAAGAGACTGGATCGGTTACAGATATTGTAAGGCCTGTGCATCATCGTTTTGCTCGTACCACCGAAAATATCGCTGCTGTAAGTGAAAGTGTTGCCGAAGACCCGAATGTGTCGATTCCTCGTCGTTCTCAGGAATTAGGACTGTCTTACGGCACATTATGGCGTATTTTGCATTTGGATCTACACCTACATCCATATAAAATCCAGCTCACACAACAACTGAAGCCAGCTGACCATTCACAACGTCGTAGATACGTCGAATGGGTGCTTGAACAACAGGCGGTGGACGGCGATTTTTCGAACAAAATTTTCTTCAGCGACGAAGCACATTTCTCACTCGGTGGGTATGTTAACAAACAAAATTGTCATATTTGGGGTTCTGAGAATCCTCAAGTAATTGAAGAGAGGCCACTACATCCACAAAAAGTCACTGCTTGGTGCGCTCTTTGGTCCGGAGGTGTGATTGGACCTTACTTCTTCGAAAACGACGATGGAACGACTGTCACCGTCAATTCGGAGCGTTATGGTCCGTTATGATAACCGACTTTTTTTTGCCTGCTATTGAAGAATACGACTTAGAGAATATGTGGTTTCAACAAGACGGTGGCACATGTCACACAACTCGAGCGAATATGGCTTTATTGCAAGAGAAATTTTGTGGCCGCGTAATTTCTCGTCGTGGCGATATCAAGTGGCCACCAAGATCATGCGATTTGACACCGCTTGACTTTTTTTTTGTGGGGCTACGCGAAAGACCGTGTTTATGCAGATAAACCTTTAACTCTTGAGCACCTAAAAACCAACATTCATCACGTTATGGCTGAGATACCGCCCAATATGTGTCAAAAAGTGGTCGAAAATTACCTCAAAAGAATCGTTGCTTGCAACAATTCGCGTGGTGGTCATTTAAATGATGTAGTATTTCACACATAATGTCAACGTTCAAACTTTATAATAAAAAAAGAAATATCATGATAAAAAATATTTTATATGTATTTTATTTACATTTACTTTTGAAGCCGCAAAATGGATAACCCTTTATAATTACAAATATATTAAACACCATAATGTTAGCCAAAAGCACTCAAAAAAAAAAAAAAAAAAATTTTTTTTTAATGTAACCACGCAACATGACTCCAAGAACCACCGCCATACGGGAAAAATTATTCCATTTTCTCAAAGAAAATAAATAATTTTTTCTTGAGGGCAAGGATGTAGTGACCTAGGCAACAATGTATGCACAAAGTATTACATAAAGTGATATACATAATAATGCACTAAATAACATACAAAGCAATGCACAAAGCAATATGAAATAATGACACTGCTTATCCACGCTTACACTTAGTAAGAGAACGTTTGTTTACATTTGCAAGCAAAGCCAATGACCAGGCTCCCGCTTACTGAGCAAATGTTCTTTTCAGTTATGCAATACAAAGTCGACATCCACGCTGCTGCTGTATCAGCAACTATTGGAATCAAAGTCACTTTAGTTTACAAAACTGTTGGTTTACATTCTTACATTTTTACTTAGTGCAATTTGTTGCTTAGTCTGCAATTTCTGGGAATCGAGTTGCCCATATATGAGTATAAATAGGACTACAAGTGTTCAATAAAATCAATTGCTAACTTGACTTCAAGTCTGACCTCGTTTCAATTCACATTCCGGCTGGCTTAAGCTAGCCTAAAGATTAGCAGAGTTGCACTGCTGTTAAATCCAAGGCAACAAGCACACTATACATTACACACACACTAGTAGTCAGAACCTCCACACGCTAAAGCATGACACTTTTGTTGAAGATAGTGCCATTATGTCGTAGATCAGCAGCTCGTCAGCCCCTTGCAGATGTATCCACCGTATCTAGTCGCCCGTGCTATGTCTAGCGATGGCGATCTCAGAACACGGAAACCAGGCTAAACGCCATACGAAGCATTCAAAGCGACTAACCTCGGAATTTTCAAAACCCTTAACTAGCTATAACTCACTTAATATATCATCCGGACCAACAATATATATATATATATATATATATATATATATATATATATATATATATATATGTATATATATATGTATATATATATGTATATATATATATATATATATATATATAGATATGTATATACATATATATATATATATATATATATATATATATATATATGTATATATATATATAGATATGTATATATATATATATATATATATATATATATATATATATATATATATATATATATATCAAGGTAAGGTCATTTTTTTAGTTTTACATCGTAACAAAAATTATATGTTTATTAAATAAAATAGAATATAGGAAATTTATCTTATGTACTTTAGTGTTGTATGTAGAGTTAAATGCATTATTTTAATAATTTTTGACAATATATGTATAAAGTGAAAAAATATAATATAAAATTCTGAAATTCTGAGAATGATTCTGAAAATTTTTTTAATTGGAATTTTAATAGTTTAGTCGACAAACATAAATTTTTCTATTAAAAATACTTACATTTTATTCTTTTAACAATTTTCGCGCTCTAACTAATTGTAGAATGAAATATGCGCAAATCGAAATCTAGTTTGACATTCGCATTCGGATTGCCAAGTGCAAGAAATTTCCTTTCCGAAAAGGATATCAAATAAATGCATAAATCGGATGACTGAGTGACCTCCCAGGTGAAATAATATATGTATATACATTCTACACATATCGTGTTATTCATTTAATATTGAGTTTAAATACCTCCACAAATAATGACATAATTATGGCACTGGTAGTGGTATGGACTTTTCGTCTTTGATCCATGAAAATATATTAAAATGCTTTGCGACAAAATTTAGCACAAAAATATATTTATACAGTTTTTATACTCTGCGACTTATGGTTCATGGATATGGACCGGCTTGATAATGGGTATGATCGGTCAACTGGCGCACTCACATGGAGCAGTCAAAGATACTAACCTCGGATAAAAAAATGCCCGACTTAATATATACAATATAACCCACATAATATATCATCTGGAACTCAAATATTTGGCATATCCACTTGTCAGTTCAAATTTTGGAGAAGATAAGTTTTAAATTTTTGAGGTATTACAGTCCATACTGAAGTTCAAGTGTTCTTAATGGGAGTCTTTGATGTCTCAATGATTTGATTTTCATAAATTAGTTACTTTCAAAAAGATCTATAGTAAGGTAAAGGGTCGATGATAAAAGTTTTAAATGTTCATGCTTTAATTGATAGCTTACCTTGAGAGCATCTAGGCACCATTCAAATTTTTTTCTTTGGACCACGAAAATACGGCCACAATGCTCTTTTTATCATAGCTTTGGAATTTAAGCGCTTATAACGACATATAACTTTCTATATTCCAATAAAATATCGTCGAGTTGTTACGCTTAATATATCGGAAATCTTAAATTTCTACCCAGTTTTTTATGTCCAAAATTAATTTTAGACCTTTTCTTATATTATGAAATAATAATTTGCTATCTCCCACAACAATATAAAGTTAGCCTTGTAGCACCTATCCTAAAACCAACATGTGACAAAACTGAAACCAAATCCTACAGACTGATATCGCTTAACTCATGTATGTCAAAGGTCCTTGACAAAATAATCGTCAACAGACTATGGTGGTTTGTCACTACGAACAAACTACTACATAGTCAGCAGTTCGGATTTCAAAGAGGCAAATCGACAACTGATACTCTGCTATATGTAGACTATCTGATTGCGAACTGCCTCTTTAAAAAGAAACATTTAGCAATAATATCACTTGACTTTGAAAAAGCTTTTGATAAAATAGGTATACACACAGTTATAGACCAACTAATCGAATGGAAAGTAGGTCCAAATGTGATTAATTATGTTAAATATTTCATGACCAACAGAAAAATAATAGCGCGAATAGGCAAGTTCACACCCGACTTTAAACCGCTCCACAATGGAATCCCTAAGGGATCGCCACTTTCGGTTATCCTGTTCCTAATAGCCTACAACAAATTAAGCCACCTTATGGCACTCCAAAAAGAAATCGATTTCTGTGGTTATGCTGACGATTTTAACATTATAGTTCAACTAGACCAAAAGAAAAACCCCAGTATAGATTTGACAATATTATTTCAGAACATCTCTAACTGGTGTGAATACTATGGTGCTACTCTTTCTACTCCGAAATGAAAATTTATACACATTTGTCGGAAACACAACTGTAACTGCACCGTTATTGCTAATAACATCCACATCCCCGAAGTTGATAACTTGAAAATCCTAGGGCTTTATATTAGCAAAAGATACAGATGGGACAAACACATTGAATACCTCAACAGTTCCTTAACAAAACAGCTCGACGTGGTAAAATGCCTATCCAACGTTAAATTCAATTGCTCCACACATTCTCTGCTACAAATAGTAAAATCGCTCATAATGTCAAAAATCAACTACGGTCTAGTATTTTATGGTTTCTGTAGTAAAACACTCCTAAATAAAATTAAAAGTACCCTCAACGCAGCGATTAGAACTGCTCTAGGTGCATTCCGCTCTACACCGATACAAAACATGTTTTTCGAGGCTAATTTCCTCACTCTTGAGAATCAAAGACAATTACTCCTTAGCAAAATAAGTAAATCAATTCTTTACAGTCACGACACGCCCTTATTCAACATCATAAAAAAAATTATAAAAACCCATACCATACAGGTAATCCCTTCAACATTATCAAGAGCAATACGGACCTGCTCTCAGTTGAATATACCAATTTTGCCATTTAAAATCACGACAGCTCATCTCCCTCCTTGACATCTCAAGCCATCATCAATCAATAATCAACTCCATAGATTCAGCAAATCCTCTACACTTCCTTTTCATTTCCGATCATTATTCTTTGGGATAAGGGTTCAGCTACCCAATTATTATTTTATCTACACAGACGGCTCAAAGTCACACGGAATCACAAGCTACAGCATTACAGACGAAAGCAAATTTATTAAAGTGAGAATTCTTCCTGAATACAGCTCTGTATTTTCAGCAGAAGTTATCGCCATCTACGAAGCTATTAAGTACGTTAAGAACAGGCAAGGCAACTTTGCAATATGCTCCGACTCACTTTCCTCCCTTAACGCCATATCTAATATTCTAAATAATGATTTTTATCCCTACCCACATTAAAAATTTCTTAATCGACAAATTTCCAAGAATCATTCTAATTTGGGTCCCAGGACATGTTCAAATAGAAGGCAACGAGGTCGCTGACCGCGCCGCAAAATACGCTTGCTCTGCCCCTGTTATTTCTACTCCCAACTACAACTTTACTGATATCAAATATTACCTAAAGCATCACCATTCTAACTCTAATAAGATAATTTGGAACACTACCTCGAGTTGGTACAAGGATATAATTGCAGACCGCATACATCTTCACTACTACTTACCTGAAACAATAAACAGATTGGACAGTATCAAAATAATCCGCCCGAGATTAGGCCATACGAAATTATCCCATGGGTATTTTATGAGAATTGAGGCCAATGCCCTATGTAATTGCGCTTTCTAAATCCAAAATAACCTACTATTACATTACCTACGTGAATGTCTAGAGTGTCATACCTTTCGCCGCGACGATCCTTTAAACCTTTAAAGTTCTTAAAAGCTTCCAGATTGTATTACCAAATATAGTAACTGTCGTATTTTAACTCTCTCCTTTTATCCATAAGCAGCTGAAGGCCATTGCTGCTATTGCTGCTACACCCACAATTAGGTATTAATTTAGTTAATACTCTAATTCTGTCAAATAAATAAATAAATTTGCTTAAAAAACCTTTTCGCAAATGTCAGACTTTGAACTGAAAAAGAAAGAAATTGTTTAAACAACTCAGTTTGACAGATGTCGAATTCTAGCCCTATACTTTTGAAACCGCGAAATGGATAACCCTTTATTATACTGCTAAATAATCATGCGGAAAATGGGTCAACCACGCCTGCTTTTTATAGTAGCTCTAGATTTAGAAATGGGCTATTAAATCACAGTAACTTCGGCAGTTTTTTATCTAGAGCAGCCACAATTGACACTCATATTAATATGGTAGTCGGAAATAATCTGCATAAAAACTGCAAGAAAAGCACACTTCTTAATGGGACTACCATACAAAGATGCAGAAATTAAAAAAGAATTTTAACCGGTATAACTTACGAACTATTCCGCGTAAAAAAAAACAAAATCTAAGGTGTGAATTAGCATTGCAAAGGTAATTAGACTTACAAGAAAGAGACAAGCCAAGCCTCGGAATTATGTTAAACTGTAAAAATCTCATAGCTCACAAAATACTCCGTATTATAGGCAGAAATTATTCCTCAAAAACTGGTGAGCCAGGCGTATTTCTTAATGTAGCTTAATGTAGCTTAATGTCTTAATAATGTAGCTTAATGTCTTAATAAAAATTAAAGATGGATATTCGAGCAAATTATATATATATATATATATATATATATATATATATATATATATATATATATATATATATATATATATATATATATATACATATATATATATATATATATATATACATATATAAATATATATACATATATATACATATATAAATATATATACATATATATATTAATATATATATATATATATATATATATATATATATATATATTATAATATATATATATATATATATATATATAATATGTATATATATATATATATATACAAAGTCTAGTAAAAAGAAATCCATTATTTTTGCATTAAATTGAAGGTTTTATTTAGCATAGTTAGAATGATCCGATTTAGGTCAAATATGCACCGTTTTGTTCGATAACTCGTTCCAATTTCATAATGCCGCTCCGATAGAAACCCTCGTTTCTATTGGCAAAAAACTGAGACAGCCGATTTTCACAAGCTTCTCTTGAGGCGAATTTTTCACCAGCAAAATCATTCGCCATAGACAGCAACAGGTAGTAATCACTTGGTGCCAGGTCCGAACTATAAGATGCATAAGAACCTCCCAACCCAACTCCCGGAGATTCTGGCAAATCACTATCGATGTGTGTGGCCTGGCGTTGTCCTGATGGAACACAATTCCTCTCCTATGGGCCAAAGCTTGCCGCTTCTGGCGATAGCTTCCTTCAGGCAACAGTATAGTACAAAGAATTAAGAGTTTGGCCATAGGGTAGGGAAGCAGCTCATAGTAGATGATTCCCTGCCAATCCCACCAAACACATTGCAAAACCTTCCTAACCGTCAATCCTGGCTTGGCCACCGTTTGCGTTGGTTTACCGCGATTCAGCCACGACTGTTTTCGCTTGATGTTGTCATAAGTGACCTACTTTTCATCACCAGTAACCATCCGCTTCAGAAATGGATCGATTTTATTGCGATTCAGCAGCGATTCGGTCCATGAGGTTTTTATTTAAATGGTCCCAAACGGTTTTTTGTGCAATGTTTAGCTCCTGGGCAATAGAAGCAGTGCTTACATGATGGGCAGACACAACGATTTCCATTATTTCATCGATATTTTCGACAATTGGCCTTCCAGAGCGTGGTGCATCTTTGACAACAAAATTACCGGAACGGAATTGACGAAACTAAAATTGCAAGTGATTGGCTATTACAGTATGAGGACCATAAACAATATTCACATTTTCAGCCGTTTGGCTTGCGTTTTCGCTTTTAGCGAAGAAAAACTGTAAAATATGGCGTATTTTCTCTTCTGGTGTCCATCTATGACGCGTGCTCAAATAATATTGAGTCAAGCAATCACAAAACTGTTTGAAAGGTTATTTAGTATGAAAGTGTATTTAGTAGTTAGGATTACTACTAAATACTTTCTAACACCATCTAGCGTAACCCGATCGCACTTATACATTCTGTCAAATAAGTACCCGGAAATTCTCATTTTTAATTTTCCCTCTGAGAATATTTCAAAAAAAATTTTTTCCCAGCTTGGCACAACTGTCAGCCACTATTCTGTGAATTTTTATTGCTATGTGTCACTTAGTTTGGTTATGGCGTCATTAGGAACAAGTCAACCTTTTGTGTGCGTTGCGATTTTTACTATGGATAAAAATATCGAACAAAGAGTTTGTGTGAAATTTTGTGTTACAAACGAAATTTCTTGTGCCAAAACATTGGAAATGTTGAAAAAAACATTTTTGTTATTCAACCATGTCGAAAACTCAAGTTTACGATTGGTATAAATCGTTCAAAGAGGGGCGAGAAGAAGTGAACGATTTGCCACGTTCAGGACGGCCTTCGACCTCTTCAACTGAAGAAAACGTCGACAAAATAAAGGAAATGGTGCTCGAAAATCGTCATTATAGTGCGGAAAGTCGCAGCGCGATTGGTGCCAAAAGATCTGAATTTTCTTCAAAAAGTGAATAGCAGTAAGGTGGCTGAAGACATGCTTGAACGCGTAAATTCCGATCCAACGTTCATCGAACGCATCATAACTGGTGACGAGACATGGGTTTTCGAGTACGACATGCAAACAAGTCAACAATCATTGGAATGGCGCGCCAAAAATGAGCCGAAACCGAAAAAACCGCGCCAAAGCAAATCGAAAATCAAGGTGATGCTGACCGTTTTCTTCGATATTCGTGGTGTTGTTCATTCGGAATTCTTACCGGAGGTCCAAACCGTCAATAAAGAATATTATCTTGGCGTTATGAGGCGTTTGAGAGCGAATGTTCGTCGCAAAATACCAGATTTGTGGCGGAACAACAGTTGGATTTTGCACCACGATAATGCACCAGCGCACAAAGCGATCATTGTGAACGAGTTTTTGAACTAAAATTCAACAAATATCATCGAACAACCGTACTCTCCAGATATGGCCCCGTGTGACTTTTTCCTGTTTCCAAAACTCAAATTACCACTTCGTCGAACCCGTTTTGAGAGCATTGAAGACATCAAAACTAATTCGCAACGAGAACTGAAGACCATCCCGGAATATAGCTTTAAAAAGTGTTTCCATGATTGGATTGTTCGTTGGAAGAAGTGTATTGCCTCAGAAGGGGCCTATTTTGAAGGGAATATAATAAATTTAGATGATTGATAAGTTGTTTGTGTTTTATTTCAAATTTCCGAGTACTTATTTGACAGAATGTACAACGCGAGATACAGATTATTAAAGCCATCTATTCGAAAAATAATGGATTTCTTCTAACAACACCTAATAATATTTATCGATTTTTCCTTCATACGGTATCCACCTGTCGGCAAGCAATTGGCAATTCTTCCGGCAGTAACAATTTGCCATGGAAAAGCTTCTAAAATAACTCTGCGACAAAGCTCAGAAAATGTGATGTCACAAGAGTTCTGCCGTTAAGTAAGTCCCTTTTAATACTGTCCAAAATTTAATACGTGCACCAGAAATGGAAGGAAGATCGACCAAAGAGCCCTTTGGAACTTATAAGTGCCATATATATAGTATTTGTAATCTTAAAATTTTATCTTAAAGGAATAATCATCCGTAGGAATAAGTGTTAAGTGCCTTCCAATTTAGTTTCATCCAAAGTGTATATTAAAGATGAACCATTTTTATCCTCATCAAACTTATGATCAGTGAGTCAATTCCCATAGCTGAGATTCATTCAAAGTGAAGGCGCAATGAAACGTAAAACTAGATAACTGGATGAAAAATATGTAAACAAGGATGATTGCTTTTCTTATATCTTTCTGCTTTTCTGTACATCGAAAGCAAGACAATCTAAATCCTGCTTAAGGGATAGTGGTAATGGTATCTACACTGATAATATAAAGAAAATATCGTTAGTGTAAGTAAAAGTGTTGAAAGTGTGCTGTTCAACTTTGTTTGTTCGTTGTTCTTAACAATTGAACATGCTTAAAATTTACGTCTGGAATACAAAAAAACAAGAACACATTTCTTTAATAATTACAAGCCCAAGACTACATACATATATTCAGGGTGACGAGCAAATAATGGCCAATCGTACTTGTTACAGATTGACATTTCATGATTATTCCAACACCTCGTACTTCTACCGAAATACAATAATCTACTTATTCAGAAAATACTTTAATTATAATATTAACGTCCGTATTATATAAAACTCCGACACTTCATATGCATGTGTAAAGTTCAGTCACTCTCAGGCGAAAGTTTGTATTACAGTGGCTCCCAGCTTATTTCGTACAGTGACAGTTTAAAAATTGCTGCAGTCGTAATTCCTAATATAGCAAAAATTTGAACAAAATATAAATGCCATTTTTGAAAGGAAGGTTTGTTTTTTATTTTCCAAAATTTACTTTTTCAAAATTTTAGTGTTTGACACTATAAAAAAATAAAATAAGAAAAAAATAGGAAAATTCATGTCACAGCTTATTTCGTACAGTCTCTTTAAGTTCAAACTAAAAACAAAGTAAGTTGATTTTAATATTTAGTATGACATCCCTTAGCGTTAATGATAGCCTGGAGTCTATTTGGCATTGAATCCACCAATTTTTGAGTGATGTCTGGTGTGATTTTTTTCCATTCCTCCATCAGTACCTTCTTTAGGTCTTGCTTATTAGAAATCTTGTGTGTTCTTATTTTATTGTCCAAAATAGACCAAAGATTTTCAATCACATTCATGTCAGGTGACTGTGGTGGTGGAGACATCAAGTGTGGGCAGTTCCAAATAAGCCAAGATTGCACAATCCCAGATTTATGTTTTGGGTCATTATCTTGGTAGTACCGAAATTCTTCCCGCAAATCCAGTTTGTCTGCACTTTGAAGCAAATTGTTTTTCAGAATCTCGAGGTACTTCATTTTGTCCATTGTTCCCTCAATAAAAACCAATTCACCTACTCCGGCTGCTGACATACAGGCCCAAACCATCACGCTACCGCCACCATGCTTCACTGTGGGCTTAAGGTTCTCCTTGTTTAGCTCGGTATTAGCTTTACGCCAAACATATGACATTCCGTCCGAGCCAAAAATATTAAACTTAGACTCATCCGCGAAAATAACGGTATTCCAGAACGCAGGAGTATTAATAATATGCTCTTTGGCGAAGTCAAGTCGGCGTTGTATATTCATTTTCGAAATGAATGGTTTCTTTCGGGCTACTCGACCGTTCAAGTCATGATTGCGCAGCACACGTCGGACAGTTTCAGCACTGGATGATTTTCCTATTTCACGCTGAACCTCTGCAGCCAACTTCGGAGTGGATAACTTTGGATTTTTCTTAATTTTTCGTACAATATAACGCTCGTCTGAAGCGTTGAAAATCTTATTAGGTGCTTCTCTGCCCTTGTTCTCCAACCGATTTTCGCGAACGAAGCGTTGAATGATGTATTGGACAGTTGAGGCACTTAAATTTGTCATTTCAGCAATTTTTCGCACACTCTGACCTTTCCTAAAATGGTTAATTACCAGTTTACGCTGTTCCATCGTTGTACGACGACCCATAACGCTAAATCTTTAATTTACAGCACTTTAACTATTTAAAATAATAATAATAAAAATTGTTATAATAGTTAAAAAGGTCCAAAAACTCATACAATTCAAAAAAACTTTGTAACTGCGCGGCAGAATGAAACTTACTTACATTGAAGTTTGTGTACGAAATAAGATGTGAGCTGAAAATCAGCTGATCAATAGTTTTTCTCTCTTGCATGACAAAAAGAACAATTTTTGGGGTTCCCCGTTTTCTTATTAGGTTTACTAAACACATACACAGACATCTACATTCAAAACTTATCGATAAGTTTTTTAGTTTCGATGTTACAGCCATTTACATAAAAATATATACACTGTACGAAATAAGCTGTGAGCCACTGTATATAAATTCTTACTTTATTTCGTCCGCTTTATTACGTTGTCACTACAATACGTTGTTGTTTCGTTGCCAACTACTTGTTTATTACAAATTTTCAATATTTTATATTATTATTTTATTTTATTATTATTTTATTAATTCATACAATTTTCTATATTGACTACGCTATACAGTGACTGCTGACCTTTGAATATATAAACAAAAAGAAAAATTCTAAATCAGAAAAACAATATGGATCGTAATATTTGTATCACGATACTGTTATTAAACGTATGGGGTAAAATACTAATGGGTCATGATCCAGAATGGCAATTGTGTCAATATAGACACATCGTTTAATATATGTACATATATAATTTTCATTTGAAAGCAGGCTTAAATGGAACCATGAAAATGAATGCTATAGCATTCACGACCGCGGATAGGTTTTCTTACACATTATTTTTTTTCTGTTAAATTCATTTTAAACGCGATGCGAAAATGTGTCTCATCGCGTCACGTTGTGTCGTGTCGAGTTGTATATAATATGGATGTAAGTATTTTAGTGAGTCAGTAGCATACATAAAGTATAAATAAGGCACGAAAAATGTGAAATGGCTTAGTGCTTGTTATACACCTTACTATCCGTTCTTATTCATGTAAAGTTTTACCTCAACAATATCAACAACTACAACAACTATGAGAGTAATTTATTTGCTAATATGCATAGTGCTTCTTTTGTGGATATATGTTCTATGGAGGCGTCGTAATTCCTATAAACTTATATTCCAATTACCAGGAGAAATTGGTTTCCCTCTGGTTGGTTCAATTAAACGATTTCTGAATAGAAAAGGTAAGAAAGTGATCGTGCTTTCAATGTTAATTTATGAAATGTAGCAATTACAATATAAATGCTTACCAATGTTCGCAGAAATACTGAATAAAGCTGAAGCAGCACTGCAAAAATATGGAAACCGTTTTTACTTTTGGCTCGGTCCGAATCCAATTTTACTTACGACTAATCCGCAAATAATACAGGACATGTATTCATCGACGCATTGTGTAAATAAGGCAGCTCTGTTTCTAATAGATGTCGATGCTGTGGGATGCGGACTAATAACTTCAAATAGTACGTAGAGTATGTTTATTCTAGTGAAAACCCCCCAAAGAGCTTTAAAAATATCGTCCGAAATGTATATTCACTCTTAATATTCACTCAAGACAAATTGCCCCATCACTACACAGTGCTTAATTCGTTTCTTTTACTCAATTGACACCATATTAATGATCAATAATTATGTTCCTATGTAGATCCAAAATGGAGTATAAATAGGAAATTGTGGAATCCACCATTTGGCGTAACATATCTAACCAACTTCATGCCAATTTTTAATAAGGATTCTAATATCTTATTGGATAGCTTTGATTCGTACACTCAGTTGAAAGAAATCGACCTATTTCCTATAATACAAGAGCTTTCGTTAAACATTGCAGCACGTAAGTTATTTTAATTTGTCAAAAGAACAACGGGAGTACTTAATAAACTTTCAACTCCATTTTGCAGAGACCACGATGAACAAAGATATAGCCAATAAGATCACTCAAAATACCAGAATATTAAGCGCTTATCAATTGTGAGTAAAATGTGAATACGCGGGTTTTCATTTGTCATTTTTTTGACAGTCCCCTAAAGAGTGCATATAAGTAGTTATTGAGGGTCTGTGGTGTATTTCGACTCTGTAAGTGCTTCCTGGTGTAAAGGGGTAGTATAAGGAGGTAAATGAGTGGAGCTGGGTTATAGATTTTCCCTTCTAGAGGCATTCTGAGAACAGTGTGATCGATTTTCAATTCTAGGGAACCCCTCTTAGAGATAAATATACGTGGTATGTTCGTGGCAAATGTTGGGGCGGAAGAATTACTGGCAGTCGTTATACGCTTGTCAATTTTCAGCTGTTTCTACGTCTATTTTATTGAGGCACCGCTTAATAGGTAAAAATTGTGGAGCCAATCTAAGGGTGAAACTAAATAAATTAAATGTAATGCGCGCCGAAATCGGCGGAAGAGAATTCTGTAAACACGTCAATTTTGTAGATGTGTCCTCTAAGGGGTCCAATTTAGTTAGTGGAAAAGTTGGTGAGATAATTTGGAAATTTTCTTTCAATTTTTATACTCTGCATAAGTATATGCAAGGTACATATATTCATTTCGAAAACTATATATATATATATATATATATATATATATATATATATATATATATATATATATATATATATATATCAGGTCTAGTAAAAAGAAAACCATTATTTTTCCAATAGTTGGATTTATTAATCTGTATCTCGCGTTGAATAAGTGCGATCGGGTTACGCTAGATGGCGTTAGAAAGATAGGAGTTCGTACTTTCAGGCAATTTTGTGATTGCTTGACTCAGTATTGTTTAAGCACGCGTCAAAGATGGACACCAGAAAAAAGAAAATACGCCATATTTTACAGAGTTTCTTCGATAAAGGCGAAAACGCAAGCCAGACGGCTGAAAATGTGAATATTGTTTATGGTCCTCATACTGTAATAGCCAATCACTTGCAATTTTAGTTCCGTCAATTCCGTTCCGGTAATTTTGTTGTCAAAGATGCACCACGCTCTGGAAGGCCAATTGTCGAAAATATCGATGAAATAATGGAAATCGTCGAGTTTGACCGTCATATAACCACTGTTTCTATTGTCCAGAAGGTAAACATTGCACGAAAAACCGTTTGGAACCATTAAAATAAGGCTGGATACGAAAAGAAGCTCGAAGTATGGGCGCCACACGAGTTAACGCAAAAAAAACCTCATGTACCGAATTTCCATCTGCGAATTGCAACAAAATCGATCCATTTCTGAAGCGGATGGTTACTGGTGATGAAAAGTAGGTCACTTACGACAACATCAAGCGAAAACAGTCGTGGCTGAAAAGTGGTAAACCGACGCAAACGGTGGCCAAGCCAGGATTGACGGTTCGGAAGGTTTTGCTATATCTTTGTTGGGATAGGCAGGGAATCATCTACTATGAGCTGCTTCTCTACGGCCAAACTCTTAATTCGGACCTGTAATGCCAACAATTGGACCGTCAAAGGAAGCAATCGCTCAGAAGCGGCCAGCTTTGGCCAATAGGAGAGGAATTGTGTTCCATCAGGACAACGCCAGGCCACACACATGGATATTGACTCGCCCGAAGCTCAGGGAGTTTGGTTGGGAGGTTTTAATGCATCCACCTTATAGTCCGGACCTGGTGATTACTACCTGTTCTTGTCTATGGCAAATGATTTTCCTGGTGAAAAATTCGCCTCAAGAGAAGCTTGTAAAAATCGACAGTCCCAGTTTTTTGCCAATAGAGACGAAGGTGACTACAGGAGTGGGAGTGAAATTACCTTCAAAATGGGAACGAGTTATCGAACAAACCGGTGCATATTTGTCCTAAATCGGATCATTCTAACTATGCTAAATAAAACCTTCAATTTAATGCAAAAATGATGGATCTCTTTTTACTAGTCCTTATATAATACTAGCCAAAAATTCGATATTTCGAACAGTTTAATCAACCAAAAAATAAAAATTTTCACCTGTCTAATATTTCTCGATACTCTTGATCTCGATAATGCTATTAATTTCAATAATTATTCAATAATAATATTAATATTTATTAGTGTGTAATTATATTGGATGTTTTTTGCTGCATGAGATCTTTCGATAGAGATTTTTATGGTTTGACAGATGTGAATTGTCAAACTGTGTTGATATTTCTATTCATTAAAATTGCCCATTTCATCATGAATCGTTTAACGCCAGAGCAACACTTCCAAATTCCACTTCCAATTGTGGAGCCATAGAACATTTCGTCCATTTTATGGTCGGCATAATTTCTGGTTGAATGGTTACATTAATAAACAAAATTGCCGTGAAGACAATCCTCAAGTTGTCATTGAATCACCATTACATCCATTAAAATTAATTGTTTTGTGTGGTTTACACGCTAGAGGCATCATCGTTCCTAATTTCTTTCGAAATTACAATTATGCTCTACTTTTTATACATTTAATTCAGAAGGACTGTTTACGTAATTATAAAAACACCTAATTAGCGAATGGGTAATAGGAATGATTTTTGATGGGAGGGTGTATGTAGAAGAGTTTTTAGGTTTTTCACTTAATGCTTTTATTTTTGATAAATTTTAAAGCATGCGTATGACGTTTTCTTATGTAAGAGGATGACGTATGTATATCAGTTCATTAGTGATTTGGTCTTTTGTGAAATATTGGTCCTTCATGTTAAACAATAATCGGCAAAAAAATAAAAAAATAAAAAATAACAATAATAATAATATGCGGTGATAAACAAAACAATGTATAAAGTTAAATATTAGTGTTAAAATATAAATATTGCATATAGTGTTAAACATCAGAACATATAACAAATATATTAAACAACAATATTACATTCATTCGAACAAATACACAACCATCAAACAATTCTGTATATTAAAATATTATGGTATAAAGTGAACATAAAAATAAAACTCATAATAATTAATATGCTTATACTTGGTAATCGTAGAGGTAATTAGGTGTAAAAGTATGTACATGCAGTGATAAATGCAAAAGAGTGCAAAGAGCGTATAAACAACATGTATAGGAAGAAAAGAAAAGTAAATAAATAAATTAAGAAAACATAAATTCATCAGTAAATACATAAGTATGTTAGTTTAAGTTGAAGTTCAGAGAATACATAAATTGCATACGATGACATATGAAGAGCTGAAAGAGATACCGGTGGACTCCTGTCTTGGTCGCTCCGATTTCTTGTAGTGATGATGGGTGAGGTTGTTGTCGTTCTGGATGACGTGCACCCTAAATTCTGATGTTGCTGGTTGATGTTTCGTTCGGTTCTCAAAAGATATAGATTTCAAAACCTCTCCTTCGATGTGTCTTATATTCTTGTGGAATTGTTGTAAACGACAATGATATATCCGGGTATATTTCGTGACGTGCACACACACCCCAAAATGCATCCATGTGAAATCTTTCCTACGTAATCCACTTGTTGAATCACAAATAATTAATATAAATACTCAAATTTACTCGACACTACTTTATTATAATAAGAATCGAATAAAATATGTTTCACAATTGCAATTAAAGTATATTTAAAGTATATAAATTACTGTAAAAAACAGACTTGAAAAAAAAAAAAACAAAATATATATATATATATATATATATATATATATATATATATATATATATATATATATATATATATACTTACTTACTTTTGGAGCAGCCCTGTCCTGTCCATCGCATTTCCTGGATAGCGGTGATGTCAGCTCTGTATTTTTCGAAGACATCAACCAGTTGGATAGAGGCACCCTCCCTATAAAGGGATCGGACATTCCAGGTGCATATCCTTTTTTCGTTTGCGGGGGTCATCAACAAAAGCGGTAGTCCTTATCCGAGGCATATTTGTTTTTTTCATTGGGGGGGTTTTTTATGTGGCGGGTCCCAAAACCAACGCACAACCTCTAACCGAGGAGATTTTCGCCACTCACTTCAGCCGCCTCCCATCGGGTGCCAGGAAGACTTTGCCCTGTGGTCGCCACATGGAGGGCCCCCATTAATAATAATGAAAGCGCCATCACAGAGTAAGCAGAGCAAGCTATATGACTACCCCTCATTAACAAATAAAGGTATCATCACACAGCGCTCAGATCAAACTACATGACAGCCAGTGAGTTGACTTTCGATGAGTTCAACAAGGATTGCGCTAGCCCCACCCGGTTGAGGCAGTTAGACACGTTACCTTGCGAAAACACCACCAGGCCACCATATATATATATATATATATATATATATATATATATATATATATATATATATATATATATATATATATATATATATATATATATATATATATATATATATATATATATATATATATATATATATATATATATATATATATATATATATATATATATATATATATATATATATATATATATATATATATATATATATATATATATATATATATATATATATATATATATATATATATATAAATGAGAAAAATGAGCGCACTGTCTTTCTCGTGTAAGCAAAAATCAAAAAAATAAAAGAGCAAATAATCGAATGAACCATGCCAGCTTAACACAGATTAAGCCAGCGGTGCAAATTGCCTTCTATAAAGGTGGCACCGAAATCCAGACCGATGTAATTTTCTGGCGTAGACAACATACTACATCGTACATCAAAGTTAAAAAAAAACTAGGTACACTAGGAATTAAATTGGAAAAAAAAACCGAAATTTTCGCCTCGTAAATAAATATTTAATTTCGAGAAAACAATTAAATAATAAATAAATATTAAATAATATTTATTTTCGCCTCGTAAATAAATATTATTTAATTTCGAGAAAACAATTAAAAATTAAATATGAATACTTACACACATTAAAGTGGTAAAAAAAAATTTTTTTAATTACATGCATGTCAACAGCGACAACAATGACAATCACCCTCACCAGTAACGCATTAAAAACAGCAGCAGTATCAGATGAGAACAATTATGTTATGACTCATATTTGAAATTCTTAAAAAAAAAGATTCTAAATTTTTTTTATTTATAGATTCACATTATACATACAGGGAAAATTGCATAATTCATTAGTGCCACCCGAAATTCCACATCCATATATTGTATATACATGTACACAGTTATACCTCTATAACACCGATTTTTATACATACAGATTCGTATATTCACATCAGTATATATTATTTCATAATTGCAATTTGTTTGTTTGTTTTGTTGGGTTTTCACTTCAGTACAAGACTGCAAGTCTATTGTACTGCAGCAGTTCTCAGAGCTGATAAATATTATGTTCACAACCTCTTCGTGATAGTCCGTATATATTTATACGTAAAAAATTCGTTCGGGAAATTACTCAATTTCCAACAAATTTTCTAATAGTCACTACACTAGCAACAATTTCCAAAATACAATTGTTTATATTCTCTGATCGTTGTACGTTGGAATATTTCTAATTTTTTAATCCTACGCATTTGTGAATTCTCAGTTGATGAAACTTAAAATTTCTTCTCTTAAAATCCGTTAAAATATCAATATGCCTGGCACAAAATTCCAGGCGAGATCCACTAACTCAAATGAGTTCATTTTCGAAGCAGCTAATCTGGCGCATATTTGTGAGATTATTCTCAACAATCTCTGTTGAGGAACGAATTCCTTCTCTCCTGAAGGCCAAGCTGGAAGATCTCTCCAGCTATTATAAGGATGTGAAAACTGCTTATACAAAAGTTGGGCAGCAGATGACGAAGAGCTGCCTACTTATTACAAACTCACAGAGAGAAATAGAATGGATCTCTATTAGGAGCGCTTACATACAACTAAAGCTCAAATATCGGATCTTCTGGAATTACAATCGTCCCCAAGATTAGAGCTTTCATTGCGAGCAGAAGTTTTCTCTATTTCTGCTACATGTGACATGTTTATTGCAGTGTACATTAACCACCCTAAACTCTCTTCTGTCCAAAAGTTGTATCATCTTCGATGTTAAATTCATTTTAAACGCGATGCGAAAATGTGTCTCATCGCGTCACGTTGTGTCGTGTCGAGTTGTATATAATATGGATGTAAGTATTTTAGTGAGTCAGTAGCATACATAAAGTATAAATAAGGCACGAAAAATGTGAAATGGCTTAGTGCTTGTTATACACCTTACTATCCGTTCTTATTCATGTAAAGTTTTACCTCAACAATATCAACAACTACAACAACTATGAGAGTAATTTATTTGCTAATATGCATAGTGCTTCTTTTGTGGATATATGTTCTATGGAGGCGTCGTAATTCCTATAAACTTATATTCCAATTACCAGGAGAAATTGGTTTCCCTCTGGTTGGTTCAATTAAACGATTTCTGAATAGAAAAGGTAAGAAAGTGATCGTGCTTTCAATGTTAATTTATGAAATGTAGCAATTACAATATAAATGCTTACCAATGTTCGCAGAAATACTGAATAAAGCTGAAGCAGCACTGCAAAAATATGGAAACCGTTTTTACTTTTGGCTCGGTCCGAATCCAATTTTACTTACGACTAATCCGCAAATAATACAGGACATGTATTCATCGACGCATTGTGTAAATAAGGCAGCTCTGTTTCTAATAGATGTCGATGCTGTGGGATGCGGACTAATAACTTCAAATAGTACGTAGAGTATGTTTATTCTAGTGAAAACCCCCCAAAGAGCTTTAAAAATATCGTCCGAAATGTATATTCACTCTTAATATTCACTCAAGACAAATTGCCCCATCACTACACAGTGCTTAATTCGTTTCTTTTACTCAATTGACACCATATTAATGATCAATAATTATGTTCCTATGTAGATCCAAAATGGAGTATAAATAGGAAATTGTGGAATCCACCATTTGGCGTAACATATCTAACCAACTTCATGCCAATTTTTAATAAGGATTCTAATATCTTATTGGATAGCTTTGATTCGTACACTCAGTTGAAAGAAATCGACCTATTTCCTATAATACAAGAGCTTTCGTTAAACATTGCAGCACGTAAGTTATTTTAATTTGTCAAAAGAACAACGGGAGTACTTAATAAACTTTCAACTCCATTTTGCAGAGACCACGATGAACAAAGATATAGCCAATAAGATCACTCAAAATACCAGAATATTAAGCGCTTATCAATTGTGAGTAAAATGTGAATACGCGGGTTTTCATTTGTCATTTTTTTGACAGTCCCCTAAAGAGTGCATATAAGTAGTTATTGAGGGTCTGTGGTGTATTTCGACTCTGTAAGTGCTTCCTGGTGTAAAGGGGTAGTATAAGGAGGTAAATGAGTGGAGCTGGGTTATAGATTTTCCCTTCTAGAGGCATTCTGAGAACAGTGTGATCGATTTTCAATTCTAGGGAACCCCTCTTAGAGATAAATATACGTGGTATGTTCGTGGCAAATGTTGGGGCGGAAGAATTACTGGCAGTCGTTATACGCTTGTCAATTTTCAGCTGTTTCTACGTCTATTTTATTGAGGCACCGCTTAATAGGTAAAAATTGTGGAGCCAATCTAAGGGTGAAACTAAATAAATTAAATGTAATGCGCGCCGAAATCGGCGGAAGAGAATTCTGTAAACACGTCAATTTTGTAGATGTGTCCTCTAAAGGGTCCAATTTAGTTAGTGGAAAAGTTGGTGAGATAATTTGGAAATTTTCTTTCAATTTTTATACTCTGCATAAGTATATGCAAGGTACATATATTCATTTCGAAAACTATATATATATATATATATATATATATATATATATACATATATATATATATATATATATATATCAGGTCTAGTAAAAAGAAAACCATTATTTTTCCAATAGTTGGATTTAGTAATCTGTATCTCGCGTTGAATAAGTGCGATCGGGTTACGCTAGATGGCGTTAGAAAGATAGGAGTTCGTACTTTCAGGCAATTTTGTGATTGCTTGACTCAGTATTGTTTAAGCACGCGTCAAAGATGGACACCAGAAAAAAGAAAATACGCCATATTTTACAGAGTTTCTTCGATAAAGGCGAAAACGCAAGCCAGACGGCTGAAAATGTGAATATTGTTTATGGTCCTCATACTGTAAATAAATATTATTTAATTTCGAGAAAACAATTAAAAATTAAATATGAATACTTACACACATTAAAGTGGTAAAAAAAAATTTTTTTAATTACATGCATGTCAACAGCGACAACAATGACAATCACCCTCACCAGTAACGCATTAAAAACAGCAGCAGTATCAGATGAGAACAATTATGTTATGACTCATATTTGAAATTCTTAAAAAAAAAGATTCTAAATTTTTTTTATTTATAGATTCACATTATACATACAGGGAAAATTGCATAATTCATTAGTGCCACCCGAAATTCCACATCCATATATTGTATATACATGTACACAGTTATACCTCTATAACACCGATTTTTATACATACAGATTCGTATATTCACATCAGTATATATTATTTCATAATTGCAATTTGTTTGTTTGTTTTGTTGGGTTTTCACTTCAGTACAAGACTGCAAGTCTATTGTACTGCAGCAGTTCTCAGAGCTGATAAATATTATGTTCACAACCTCTTCGTGATAGTCCGTATATATTTATACGTAAAAAATTCGTTCGGGAAATTACTCAATTTCCAACAAATTTTCTAATAGTCACTACACTAGCAACAATTTCCAAAATACAATTGTTTATATTCTCTGATCGTTGTACGTTGGAATATTTCTAATTTTTTAATCCTACGCATTTGTGAATTCTCAGTTGATGAAACTTAAAATTTCTTCTCTTAAAATCCGTTAAAATATCAATATGCCTGGCACAAAATTCCAGGCGAGATCCACTAACTCAAATGAGTTCATTTTCGAAGCAGCTAATCTGGCGCATATTTGTGAGATTATTCTCAACAATCTCTGTTGAGGAACGAATTCCTTCTCTCCTGAAGGCCAAGCTGGAAGATCTCTCCAGCTATTATAAGGATGTGAAAACTGCTTATACAAAAGTTGGGCAGCAGATGACGAAGAGCTGCCTACTTATTACAAACTCACAGAGAGAAATAGAATGGATCTCTATTAGGAGCGCTTACATACAACTAAAGCTCAAATATCGGATCTTCTGGAATTACAATCGTCCCCAAGATTAGAGCTTTCATTGCGAGCAGAAGTTTCCTCTATTTCTGCTACATGTGACATGTTTATTGCAGTGTACATTAACCACCCTAAACTCTCTTCTGTCCAAAAGTTGTATCATCTTCGATACAAAATTACCGGAAAAGCAGGAGCCATCGTGAAGCAGTATCCGATCAGGAATAAAATCTGAGTTGCATTACACACTATTAGTTGCTCACATTTCCTATGAATTCACGTATCGTCGCTTTGCGGTGCTCATAATCCCTTTGACTGCCAAATAATTGACGTACAAATTTAAATTGTAACCATGGATGAACAACCAGGATACGGGCATTCAAGGATCCTGGGGGAGTGCACTACGATTCCAAATGCCATCGACTATACCATCCCCATACCATGCTTTGACAATAGATTCTCAACCCATGTACCCTCAAGGGAAGAATGGAATAGGGGTATTGTCAACGAAACTGGAGTTCAATCGGTACAATTGTACACAGATGGCTCCAAATTGGAGGGTAGGGTAGGAGGTGGCGTCTTTTCTGATTCCTTACGCGTTAAGCTCAAGTTCCGATTACCCGAATTTTGCAGTGTTTTTCAAGCTGAGATAATGCCTATAAAGGAGGCGGCAACGTGGCTTCGCTGTAATATAATATCCTTCAAAGATGTTTTTATCTACACCGACAGTCAAGCTGCCATTATATTTCTCGTAGTGCTCCATTGTATGGGTACCAGGGCATAGGGACATTCCAGGGAACTGTGAGGCAGATGAATTGGCGAGATCAGGCACTAGGTTGCCAGAGATCTATCCATCTCATCAAGCCAGAATTCCGCTCGCAACAAGCTTCTTATCACACAACATTATCTCACCATAGCCAACAGAAGATGGCGGGATGAGAGCTCTTGTGCTACCACTAGGAAAATCTGGCCAACCCTTGACAATAGACGAACCCGTTTACTGTTGTCAATGGGCAGGAAACCCATCAGTAATGTAGTCGCCGTACTCACGGGCCACTGGCTTGTGGGTAGGCATGCTTCAAGGCTCGGCTTACCGCCCAACGATTTTTGTCGCAGCTGACAGGACGAGGAAGAGGAGGAAAGTGTTCACCACTTTCTCTGTAGATGCCCCGCCTTGGCACGCAGAAGGCACACTCTACTAGGGAGTGCCTTTTTTACAGATACCACTGTGCGTGCACCCATGGATGTCAGGGACATTGCTCTATTAATTAGGAAATCCCAATGGTTCCGCTTAACAGAGGAGATAGGATGGTAAGCATCAACGATGCATGGTGACACAATTGGCCAATTATTTGGCCTAAGTGCACCCCCTTTTGGGGGTCGGCCGCATAACCTAACCTATGGATGAACAATAATTTCCAAAACAAAAAATCTAAATAAAAGACGATATACGTATATCATTAATTGCATTAACTTTAACGAATTCTGGTAGCAGTACCTCAGAAGCCCATCTACCAGAATACGCTGTCAAAGTATTATAATTTTGGAAAAAATTAAATTTTGTGTTACAGCGCTATGGGATGTGGCGATGGAGCAATCGTCTCTTTGTGAGGTTGTGTCAAAAAATGTTTTCGCTTTAACGTCAGTTCAAAAAGATTGAAAGAAAATCAATGAATAACCATGCCAATATTTCCCCTATCCAAATTTATCTTCTATGAACGCCCTCGGTAGAGATATTTGTAGAACTCTCTTCCGTCGTTTCAAATGTGCTCCAAGATTCTACTCATGTAGGATCACTCAGGAAATCGTTCTTCAATAAAATTAACATGAAATCACCTGAATATAATTTATAATAGCCTTTAACGATTCGGAAAATATTTCTCCCGAACATACTCCAATCTATCTTCGCTACAAAATTGACGATTTTTCTTAAATTAGCTTCCACTGTTCTCAGGAAGCCCGCAAATATACCAGCCATATCCTCACCTTAGGGGGTGAACTTTTATAATACTAGTTTTAATTTTTATAAAATTTGTTCAAAGGATGTACCTGCAGAGGTCAAATATACCACAATCCCTTATTAATGTTGGCTTCGGAACATTATTGCTGCACATACCTACTCCCTGTATCCACCCTTAAAGTACTGGCATGAAATATGAAAGCAAAAACAAGCGTATCGAAATCAAAAAGTCGCCCATTATCCCATATCAGGTTAGGTTAGGTTATGTGGCTGCCCTCTCTCTGAAAGGCCACACTTATGCCAGTAATGCCCATTGTGATACCACCGAGCATCTTTTTCAATACTGTTGTGCGTCTTATATTTGGACAGCATTAGAAGGGACCTATTAATCGGTTCCAAACGGCAGAACTTTGTGGCATCACTTTAACTTAGTTTTGTCACAGAGCTCTTTTAAGAAGCATTTTTGCCAAATTGTAAGAGCCGGAAAAATTGTCAATCCTTGCTGGCTGGTGGGTACTGTTCGGAAGAAAAATCTTTTCGATATTAAATCCCATATCAGGTGTACATACTTTTTAATTTTGACTTTTTAAAAGATTCTACTCACACTTGGCAAGTATTTACTATTCTGGAATTTTCTATATCTTTCTTATCGGCTATATTTTTGCCCATTGTAGTATCTGCTGTTGAGAGCTTACTAATTAATCGTGTTTTTCTTTTCATAAATTAACATAACTTACGTGTTGCAATGCTTAACGAAAACTCTTGTATTATAGGAAAAATATCGATTTCTTTCAGCTGATTGTACGAATCAAATCTGTCCAACAGGATATTAGGATCCTTATTAAAAATTGGCATGAAGTTGATTATAACTTTAAGGCCAAATGATGGATTCCATGGATTCCATTATTTTCAATTTTTCCTCCATCTTGAATTTATACTAAAATAATTATTCATCAAAGATATGGTGTCAATAATTGTGTAGAAGAAATGAATTAAGCGCTGTGAAGTAAAGAGATAATTTGCCTTGAGTGAATGTTGAGGGTGTACACTTTGAGAGATATTTTTAAAATTCTTGGACAGCAATATTATAAGTGTTTAGTTCAAAGATTGCTTAGATTTCTTTATCTCTTTTAGTACTACAAATCTGTCTTATGGCTGTCCGTTTATATTACTTGTTAAAAACTGATACTACATAGATAAACAACTATGACAACCAGACAGTTAGTTTTCTCTTGTAGGTTTTCGGGAACAAACATACCTTTGAGGAGTCTTTACTAAAATAAAAATGCTCTACGGACAACACTATAAAAACCACCATTGCCACGGTTAGTCATCTAATCTGTTTACTTACTATATGAAGTTATTAATCCGTATCCAGCAGCTTCAGCAGCATTTTGAAACAGAGCTGCTTTATTGACAAAATTCATCGATGAATAGATGTCCTGTATTATTTGCGGATTAGTCGTAAGTAAAATTGGAATAGGATCGTGCCAAAAATAAATAAGATTTCCATGCCGTGGTAGAGATGCTTCGCTTTCATTCAACATTTCTGCGAACATAGGTAATTATTTATATTCAAAATACTACATTTCAAAATTCAAAACTCATTGCACGATCACTTCTACCTGTTCTATTAAAAATCGTTCTATTTGACCAACCAGAGGAAAGCCAATTTCTCCTGGTAATTGAAATATTAATTTATAGAATTTACGACGTCTCATATCCACAGAGCAATCACTATGCTCGTTAGCAAATAAATTATTCTAATTGTTGTTGTTGCTATTGTCGATGTAAACCTTTACATAAATATGAGCGTAAGTTAGTAAAATGCATGACAAGCACTAAACCTGTTTATTTTCATATATATATTTCATATTTATACTCTATGTTTGTAATAGTTATAGTTGATGTAATTACCATATCTTGCAATTACTTATGTATGTTGATTAACGTGGCGACTACCGGGCAACGTCCTCCTGGCACCCGCTGGGAGGCGGCTGAAGTGTGTGGCGAAAATCTCCTCGACTAGAGGTTGTGCGTTGGGTTTGGGACCCGCCACATAAAAAATCTCCCCAGTGAAGGAAAAAACAACGCCTCGGATAAGGACTACCGCTATTGTTAATGACCCCCGCAAACGAAAAAAGGACAATGATTTACGGATATTTACCTGGAATGTCCGGTCCCTTTATAGGGAGGGTGCCTCTATTCAGCTGGTTGATGTCCTCGAAAAATACAAAGCTGACATCACCGCTCTCCAGGAAATGCGATGGACGGGACAGGGCTGCTCCAAAAGAGCGTCCTGTGACATCTACTACAGTTGCCATGCTGAAAGGCACAAATTAGGATGTGGATTTTTGGTCAGCAAGAGACTACGACATCTTGTCTCACAGTTCACGCCTGTGAACGAACGGCTGGCCTTAATCCGCATCAAGGCAAAATTCTTTAACCTCGGCCTTATATGTGCCCACGCTCCGACGGACGAGAAGGACAATGTTACCAAGGAGAGCTTCTTTCAGCGCCTCGAAGAAGCTTACGACCGCTGCCCCCGCCACGATATCAAAATCGTGCGTGGCGACTTTAATGCCAGAGTGGGCAAGGAAGGTACCTTTGGTCCAACTGTCGGAAAATTCAGCCTCCACCAGAACACCTCCGATAACGGAATGAGGCTGATAGACTTCGCCGCAGCACGAAACATGGTAATTGGTGGTACCAGATTCCAGCATATCGACATCCACAAAGCGACATGGCTGTCCCCAGATCAACGTCCAAGAAACCAAATTGATCATGTGGTGATTGACGGAAGGCAAGCTTCCAGTGTGATGGACGTGAAATCGATCCGTGTTGCCAACATCGACTCGGATCACTACCTTGTTGCAAATAACAAGAGAAATCCCACACAGAGAAAGCTTGCCGTCAGCAAGCTGCGATCACCAGAGACAGCAGATGCATTTTCCACTCGACTATCGGATCTGCTTATGCAGAACACTCCCCAACTTGATGATACATGCGCACGGTGGACACATATATCCTACTCCATAACTCTGGAATCTGGTTACAGATGTCCAGAGTGTACTGAGCCTATGGAGGGAACACTTCTCCACGTTACTGAATGGCGATGCTACGAATAATTCCGCCAGTGGAGGAGATTGCCCGATAACCCCAATTACAGATGATGGTGTTGATGTTCCACCACCCGACTATGACGAGGTTGAAACGGCCATTTTAAGGCTGAAGGTGCAGGTGCCGATGGCCTGCCGAGTTGTTTAAGACCGGAGGCGATGAGCTGCTCGCCTGCATGCACCAGCTCATAAGCAGAATATGGTCGGATGAAAGCATGCTTGATGATTGGAGGCTCAGTGATCTCTGTCCCGTACATAAAACAGGAGACCCCACAATCTGCGCCAACTACCGTGTAATAAGTCTCCTGAGTATCGCATACAAGGTTCTATCGAGCGTACTGCGTGAAAGGTTGAACCTTATGCTCAGCAACCTGATTGGACCGTATCAGTGTGGCTTCAGACCTGGTAAATCCACCATCGACCAGATTTTCACACTGCGCCAAATCTTGGAGAAGACCCAAGAAAAACAGATCGACACACACCACCTATTTGTTGATTATAAAGCCGCTTTCGACAGTCCGGTAAGGAATTACTTCTACGCAACAATGTCTGAGTTCGGTATTCCTGCAAAACTCATTCGTCATTGTAGAATGACACTCCATAACTCCCGTTGTGCAGTGGAAATTGGGAAGGACCTCTCCGCACCGTTTAGTACGAACGGGGTTTCAGACAAGGTGATTCGTTATCGTGCAACTTCTTCAATCTTATTATGGAGAAATTAATACGAGCTGCTAATCTGCGACATAATGGCACTATCTTCAACAAAAGTGTCATGCTGTTGGCGTATGCCCACGATATTGACTTAATCGGCATGAACACGCGAACAGTCAGTGCAGCATTCTCAGAGTTGGAAAGAGAGTCGCGTCGAATGGGTCTTACGGTGAACGAGGGCAAGACGAAGTATCTAGTGTCAACAAACAAAGAGTCCCGGCGTCTTGGACAGCACTTACTGTTGACAACTACGCTTTTGGAGTAGAAGGGACTTTGTCTATCTTGGAACCAGCATTAACAGCAGTAATGACGTCAGCCTGGAGATATTGCGAAGGATCTAAGACTTTGGACTAAGATCTTTGGACTAAGTAAGCAATTGAGACTTCTGGCCCTCTCTCGAAGAACGAGAACTACACTCTACAAGTCTCTCATCATGCCTGTCCTAACATATGGCGCTGAAGCCTGGACAATTTCCACCTCGGATGAACGAATGCTTGGAGTTTTCGAGAGAAAAGTCCTACGCAAGATCTCTGAACCTATTTGCGTTGGTGGCGAGTACCGAATAAGGTACAACCATGAGCTGTACGAGCTGTATGCCGATATGGACATAGTAAAGTGCATCAAAATCCAGCGGCTGCGCTGGCTAGGTCATGTCGAGCGAATGGAAGAACACGCTCCAGCTAAAAAGGTGTTATATTCGGAACCCGCTGAAGGACAACGCAGAAGAGGAAGACCAAACCTCCGGTGGAAAGACCAAGTATTGGAGAACCTGACGGCGCTTGGAATTTCTAACTGGCGCCAGCTAGCGAAGAACAGAGATGGCTGGCGAAGCATGTTATTTTCGGCCTAAATCGATATTCGGTTGTTATGGCCACATAAGTAAGTAAGTAATGGCTTTAACAATTTGTTTTATAATTTTAATTATTGAAATTAATAATAATTGAAAAGATAAAATAGACAAATGCATTTGAAATGTTTGACATTTATGGGTTAATGTGTCAAAATATTTTCAAATTTTTCACTTTGATAAATTTCAAAAAGCTGTCTTTCGGTTTTCTTTTATGTACTTATTTCAAAACGACAGCGTGAAATTATCTCTCTTGGTTAATTACACTATGGAATAGTACACTCAATAATCATAGACTGCAAAGTTGTATTGATGCTTTTCAAATTTTACATGTGAAATAGCAACAATGATGATATAACAGTTCTAAAACTATAAAACTTCACAAAAATACAACACCTTGTAGACTGCCCAATTTTGATTACATTACTATTATTATGATTTAATTTGAACTCATGTGACCCTTATACTTGTATGCTAAAAATAAAATATTAATAAAAATAGTGAACACGTATTGTGACGTCATACAAGTATATATGTATACGCCTAACTGGTTCGCTATGACTATTTGAATCCAAAGTATAAATCTAAACTAAATAAAATATGTAATAGAGACGAACAACATTTTAAGATTGTATGATTCGAAAACACGTTATAAATTTGTACGGTATCTGCGATATATACATATATTAGGTTGGATCAAATTTGAATGGCGACAAAATCGTAACAAATCGTATTGCACAAAATAAAACTACCATTTAATCAAATTAACTTTCTCACCCACAATTTTCATGTTTCTTGGATAAAAATAATTAGAATCATTGTTAATACATTTTTTACTTTTTGCTTTATGAATTGTGGGAATGGTCAGTGAGCTCCATACGACGACGAATCTACATTCGTAGCCAAGTGTGTGGAACTCAGTTCTAGAACATCGATCTCAACCACTGAACATTTCATGCATTTCTATGGCCGGTAATTCAAGAAATGGGCTTGGATGATCTTTGGTTTCAGCAGGATTGTGCGTCATACCAAACAGCCTATTCCATAATCGATCTTTTGAGCGCTGAGTTCGGTAACCGTGTTATCAGCCGTCAATCGGTCAACTGCGATTTGACGCCGTTAGACGATTCTGTCCCTTAACGCGGATATCGACATGAATGAAGTCTTCTTTCGTAAATATTGGTAGCGTTCGTTCTTTCGAATAAACCAATAATATACCGAAAAATTTGTATTTAAAAAAACTTGCATATGGACCACCCTTTATACGTAAATATACATCTAATCATTAAAATAGTTATTCATAATTATTAAATATATAGCTGCACGCGGATCAGTAATTATAGATATATAAAATACATAAAAATCAATTAAAACCGGAATATTTTAAAGTTTTCTGTCAAGCATAGAGTAAAGAGAAAAAATGTCACCTTACAGTCGATTGGGGCCGACCGAGCTATACCATGCACATGAAGATATATAATATATAAATTTTTCTCGCATATCCATCTTTTTTTTCCACAACTGAAGTTAGTGGTTACAAACATCTGACCGAAATGAATATAAATTGCATATTACATTATGCAGGGTATAATAACATATCAAATTATACCGCCCACAACGAGACTGTAAAAGTGTAATAGCCTAGACAGAC
Organism: Megamerina dolium; assembly: GCA_963854835.1. Taxonomy (NCBI): domain Eukaryota; kingdom Metazoa; phylum Arthropoda; class Insecta; order Diptera; family Megamerinidae; genus Megamerina; species Megamerina dolium. Next base: position 26,203,874 of record OY978527.1, on the reverse strand, counting down.
GGCAGCCTAATTCCGGATTATCGAGTTAATTCGAATTAACTCGGGCATTAACTTCAGCTAATCCACATAAACTCTATGATTTAATTCTCAAAATAAAAGAGGATTAGGGCAGTTTGAGATGGCAACACTGCTGAAAATTGTCTATTGTGAATTTTTCTCCATCCATTTTACAAAATATTAGGTATGTTCGCTAACAAAAAACATTCAACAATTGTTAACAGTTTTCAACATGAAAAGTGCTGGCGAACAAATAAATACAGCTGTCAATTATGAACGGTGAATGTCAATTTACAAGTTTCTGATAGTTTTCAGTTCACGTACTTCTTGTAGATTTTCTCATATCGAGAGTGACAGATGACAGAAATTGATAGTGATAGTAATATAAGTGGACAGACCTAATAAAAAAGCAATAAGCCATTTAGTTAATCCGCAATACTGCCGTCTGTCAGGTTATTATATTATTCGGATTAAGTGCGCCGGTAATCTGGAATCAGGCTGCCGTCTGTCTAGGCTATAAGATACACTTCAATAATAGTGCTAAATATGAATGTGATATATGTATAAATAAGAAAGTAAGAAAATCAATCTATGAACAAAAGAACTATAATATCTTATTATTTGGACATTGTAACGCCTTTGTTTTCCAGCTAGGATAACACTCAGCCAGCCAGAGAAAACAAGAGGGAAGCGAAAAGCTCTTGTTGTAGGAAGAAGACCGAATTGCACACTTGCTGTCAAATAGTAATATTACTACACTATTCGACCCGAACACTAGAGTGTTCGGCTCGAATGATATACCTTTCGCGGTACAATTCCTACTTTTATTATTCTTTTCGTTTATTTCGTTTACAAAATGAAGTTTTTACAATTAAAGTAAAAGAAAAAGAGACTTTGAAGTACAGAAGAATTATTTAATTGAAATTACAAATTAATGAAAATACTCTATTCGTTATAATCGAATTATTCAGGGCTACAAATTATAAAACTACCCTATTCATACGTTCGTTGCTCCTGGTTTTGAAGTGGTCAATGTGACTACTTAGGCAGAGAAGGCTCGCAGTCGACTACACGAAGATCCCGTAGCTGAGATCACTTTAGGCCAAGAATTCTTATTGTCGCGCTTGTGGATCTGTTTCAAAAAAACACTTGTTGGTATTAACTCACCCAACGGGTTGTTGTTGTAATATTTTTCCAACTGAAGAAAGACGCTTCGATAATGATCCTAACTGGGCAAGCACATGTAGTTATGTCACTTGTCCGATCACATACGGAAGTCGCTTTTCTCATTTCTTGTTGGTTCAGCATGATCTTTATCTATTAGACGCATGCTAAACCAAACAAGAATTCTCATATTTGTTCCATGCGTTTGTCTTCATTTGCCTGTGCTTTTACCTTCATTCAATTAATATACATTAATTGAATTAAAGGGCAGCACAGCAAATATACAAACTTAATTTTACACACCAACGTTGTGATGTACTTTGGCACAAGTGCTCCGTGGGTTCGTCCCACCACCCGACTTTGCCTACGCATACGGGTTCGATCCCGTATCGCGACATGGATTTTTATTTTTTTTTTTGCTACTTTATTTTATAATCATTTTTATTTTTTTTTCTATTATGAAATTTTAATATTATTAAATTTACATTTAACCCACAAACACTAGCTCTTTTACTATTTTAAAGTACTATGAATAATAGTTATATAACCTAGTGACAATGTTATGCAAAAGAAGACCGATAATGGGTAATTAATGAATTAGTTCGGAGAATTAAATTAAATATGTAACATATATCGTGTTTAGAAATATTTCAAGTATAAAAACCTTTTAACTGTTTACTCCACTCTGAAGCATAATTTTAATATCGAAAAGATTATTTCTTTCGAACGGTACCCACCCAAGCAATTGGCAATTCTTCCGGTAGTAAAAATTTGCTTTGGAAAAGCTTCTAAAAGTGATGTCACAAGGGTTCTGTCGTTCGGAATCTGCTAAACTAAGTAGGTCACTTTTAATACTGTCAAAAATTTAATACGCACAACAGTACTGGAAGAAAAACTCGGCCAAAGAGCCACACATTTATTAATTTTTTTTTTATAGTTCTTGGTAGATATTTCGTTATAAATAGTGGTACAAAGTGTACGCTGATAGAGGAGTTCTTTGTACTAGTGTGCCTATGTAACGGAAAGTTGGACAAAATGCAACCTCCGCAAACTATAGCACAGCATTTTTACACGAATTTAATGGATTATAATTTTTGGACAATTTTTATTGTATGTACTTATAATAATTCCAATTTCTTATCACCACTGCTTCGTACACATAATTTTTATAAGTCGAACACACCCAATAAACTGCGAGAAACTCGGTCAGTATGTTTCGAATTTTAATGTGCACGGAATATTACGCCCTACTACAAATTATTTATATGTTTTTAAAAATGTTGTCCTTTGGATAAATGTCTACAAAGGCAGGTATCGGCAACACTCATATGGACACAATTCAATTCCTACCTATACACTGAAAGAGTTGTCAATAAAAGTATAATATCAAATGCCTTTTTTTAAATAGGATCACAAATCCGAGAACCACAGGCCTATTTTATAGGGTAGTTCTAAGTTTTGAAAATCGTTACGGATATGAACATCTCAACTGCAACCAGCTCTTTTAAGATAATTAGCGAGTGTCATGTAATGTAATATACTTGAAACATGCAGACTGACGAAAGTGGAAGAACCTGACAGGAGACGGTTGAAATTTCTCTTACAATTGAGGAGGATGGACTTCTAAAAAAACTAAATGAGGTTAGGAGTTAAGGACGGAATTGTTAATAGTCGAATCTAATATAATATGCAAATAATTCTCATTTAATTTTTTTTTTCGAAATCCCACGGCCCACTTACCCGCCCAACCGACCGAGAGGCACGTCCGTATAACGTACGAACCGGTGACCGATCAGTAACAGCCCAGCTGTTCTGAGCACGCGAAGAAGTAGTAGCAAGTGACTACAAACGAAATTAAAAATACAGCTACGGACCTAATTAATCCAACAGCTGTTTATAACGCAACGTAATTACCAAGACAACATTACAAATCATAATTAGTTTAAAGCAGAGAGAATTGATGATATTATAGCATGCAAAGGAATGCGGTAACCAATAAATGAATAACTGTTATTATAGTCATTGCACATGCTTCTTCTCTACTCCAAAGTTAATATTACACATTGATAACCTTAATGCATTATAATGGATTGGCACAAATAAATATTCGGATATTCGTTTTCACCTTTACGTAATTTTGTGACGAAACAAGCATTTTAACGGTGGTATCAAATATAGGTGCTATAGGCTGATACCGCCTTTAAAACATTTAAATGTAACTTATTTGCATATTATATTAGATTCGTCCTTATCTCTTCACCTCATTTAGTTTTTGTAGAAGTGATTTATTGCAGTATCTAATAAATATATATGCATAGCATAGTAGGACCAATAGTGTAGATATAACATAACTTATGCTATGGTAAGTTATATCCACACCGACGAGAACAATTGACGTTGTAGAAATTTAACTATTCGAAATCGACTAATATATACTAGTATATGTTAGTAGATCCCAATACTCTACAATTCGCAATAGGTGGTATGTAAATATTACAAAAATACGTAGAAATATTGGGGTCAATTGCTGTTATTGGAACGATAAGCTTATCCAGTCGATATTACTTATAGATCGAAAACATTTTTGCGAAAATTACTCCAGACTTCGACTCTAAATTCAGAGTACTCTGTCTGATCCAAATTTAAAAATGAATTTGTACAATTTTTGATATTTCATTATACTATGTTTTCATTCCGCACCACCATTGATGTGTAATGATATAGCCCAATGGGTTAAGTTCCAGCGAAGTTTTAACAATAAAATAGCCAAAATAACCAGTATGAATATAGAATGGACAGGAATGAATGAAATGAATCGCTTTACACATAAACAACAACAAACAATGTTGTGTAGCTCAAACAGTGCGTTTATTAAAAAAAAAGTTTCATTGATTTTTTTCTGATGAGGCACATTTTCGGCATCTCGACGACTATGTTAACAAGCAGAGCTGCCGTTTCTGAGGACCGGAAAACCTGCACGTGATCGTCGAGAAGCCAATGCATCCTTAGTGAGTGACAATTTGGTGCGGATTTTGAAGCGGTGGCACTATTGGCCCATTTTTCTTTAAAAAATGCTAACATTTCGGGTAACGGTGAGTGCTACATGATAAAGTGAAGCATGATAAAAGATTATTTGTGGCCGGAAAGACCTGAACTTGGACGATCTTTGGTTTCAGCGGGATTGGGCGCCATGCCACACAGTCCTTTCTGAAACCATTCTTTTGCGCGCCAATTTCAGTAATCGTGTTATCAGGTAAAAGTATGGGTTAAAGGTGATAGAGCGCACATTTGCACACACAATCAACAATCACATATGCCTCACAGTCAGACACAAACTGAAAATGTTATTGTTTTCGTGCTATTAGGAGTACTTTCAAAACAGTGTTGCCATGATTTCAAAAAGGCTATATAAAAAGTGGGCGTAGCTTACCTTTTTCTTGTAAATCCAATTAATTTTTCAATATTAATCCACAACTTAAATTTGGTTGGCTTACGTTGAATAGTTCGTAAGTTTAAATTTTTTTTAATTTTCGCATCTTTGTATGGTAGCCCCATTAAGAAGTGGACGTGGCATATTGATTTTTTTGCCAGATTATGTACAACTGTCATATTAACCTAAGTATTAATTATGATCGTTCTAGACATAAGATTGCAGATTACTAACCGAAATGAATATATCTTGCATATTACATTATGCAGGGTATAATAAGTAATACTTGAAATCCATAAGTGCTATACTTATGTTTGGGACACAAAACATGTTATTTTCCACTTAATGCAATTTTTAATATTGATTTAAATTACTGTAACAACCTCAAATGTAAAAACAATTAATAGATGCTTAATATTGGCAGCTGTTATAAATATTGGGAAGAAAAAAAAAACTATCCAAACTAAATGAAGCACATATCATCATATCAATAGGAGTAGCATTTCCAAGAGTTTACTTTTCTCGTAGTCTTAGCATTTGCTCTGTTCTGGCGTAAACCACCATATATATATATATATATATATATATATATATATATATATATATATATATATATATATATATATATATATATATATATATATATATATATATATATATATATATATATATATATATATATATATATATATATATATATATATATATATATATATATATATATATATATATATATATATATATATATATATATATATATATATATATATATATATATATATATATATATATATATATATATATATATATATATATATATATATATATATATATATATATATATATATATATATATATATATATATATATATATATATATATATATATATATATATATATATATATATATATATATATATATATATATATATATATATATATATATATATATATTGTAACGAGTATCGATAGTTGGTTACTCATCACTATTATGACTGACACTATTGGCAGCATCGACATGAATGTCAACAAAAAGAAATAAGCGATAACCAGAACAAGCCAACGAGAAAGGAAGAGAAGAATCTCGATAAAGGAAGAATCTGGGGTGTTGCCAACAGAGTATAAATAGAGCTAATGTTGAGAAGTGAGAATCAATCTAATTCCGAACGTGATTGCGAAAACATTGATACAGAGGCAAAAGTTGCAAGTACATTTAAGTGTTATAGTAAATAGTTGACTGTAAACAGAGTTAATTGTAAATAGAGATTATTAAATAAATTGTTGCTGTATATAGTTGTATAAAATAAGTGTTGCAGTTATTATTAACAGAATCCAGTGATCGAACAAGGTAATTCAAATAGAATTAAACGCTCACAGAATAAAAACGTAACAATTGGTGTCAGAAGTGGGATTCTGTAAAGATGGTGAAAATTGACCAACTAAAAGTGGACCAGCTTAAAAAGCTGTTGGTAGAGATGAATCTATCGTCATCAGGTGCAAAGGCGGAACTGCTGGTGAGGCTGAGGCAAGCTATGGAGGCTAAGGGAATTAATGTAGAAGAACATGAATTCTTCGAGGAAGCCGATATACAAGCAGTTGTGCACGCTGAGGAAGAGAGCAAAATAGATTCGAGTGGTCAACTCATGGATTTCATGAAAACCATGATGCTGCAGCAACAACAACAGCTACAAGAACATTCGGCTGAATTGCGTATGAAAATTCAAGAAGGTTCGTCTCGCCAAGAAAACGCTATGGGAGAATTCCAGAAAACAATTGACTCCAAGCTTCAAGAACATTCGGCTCGTCAAGAACATGTCATCGAAAAACTACAAAAGGGAATTGAGATTAGATTTCAGGAAACTCACGGAGCTATTAATGACAAAGTCACAGAGCTGAAAGAACATGTGGATGATTTGGATGATAAGCTGAAGGAACATGTAGACAGATATGATGACTTGGAAGAAAAGCTTGAGAAATTAGAGCGCGAACTTAATAAAATAAAAATAAGTGGAGCAACTACATCAGTGATAAGAGAGTCAACTACAATTAAACTAAAGCCACCAACATTTGACGGAAGCACGCCATTCAATATCTTTAAGCTTCAATTCGAGACAACAGCTTCGAAGAATCAATAGGATGATAGCGACAAGACTGCCGCTTTAATAGTCGCATTAAAAGGTAATGCTTCCGAAGTGTTACAGATGATTCCAGAGAAAGATCGTGGTAGCTACCAATCTCTGATGGACACACTCCAGCGGAAATATGGAAATGAATACAAGAGTCAATTACATCGAGTGGAATTGAGATCGCGAGTGCAACGGAGTAATGAGAGCCTTCAAGAATTCGCTTCCGATATTGAGCGCTTATGTCATCTAGCGTTCTGCGGTAATTCGGAAGAGTTCGTCGAAAAAATAAAAATAGAGGCGTTAATAGATGGCATACGTGATGGAGAGACAAAGCGTGCCCTAGTCATGTCACCAAGGAATACATATGCCGAAACAGTCAGTAGTGCTTTGACGTATGAAGCCGCCAGCTTAATGTGTCGACCAGTGCCACGGGTACGCCAATTAGAAACAGAAACAGCAGATCTGGTTGAAGCAGTGCGTCAGGCATTCAAATCTGTAGCGCAGCCTGAAGGAAGAACAACAGGTCGACGCGAAAACAAGTTTACTGGTAAGTGCTTCATTTGTGACAAACCAGGACACATCGCGCGTGACTGCCGTCTACGACGAAAGCGATCAAGATCGAATTCTCCAGGAAGACAAAAGAAGGAGAATAAGGTGGATAGCGATCGCTCCACTAACACAAATCCATCGTTAAACTAAATCGAGTCAGTTCAGCGGGGCGTGAACTGACTCCAACAGTGGGTTGCCCCATCATTCACATTTCACAACTACAGCGTGTCCCAAGCAGCTTGACTATTGATGGAAAATTGGACAATATGGAATTCATGTTAAACCTGGATACTGGTGCATCACATTCGATAATCAAGAGCGATTTGGTAAAGAAGTTTGAGCCTTTAATGGGAATAAAATTGTGTACAGCAACGGGTGAGGATGCACAAATTCTGGGCAAGATAAAGAAACGAGTATCTATTGGAAATTGCACATGGGAACATGAATTCATTGTGGCCGACATCATCGATGACGTAATAATTGGTGTTGATTTTATGATTGACAACGGATTTACGTTAGATTTAAATCAACGGATACTACGTTATGCAAATGTCGAATTACCAGTGAACATCGGTTACAAACGGAGTGGAAACATCAAACGAGTACTGGCATGTCAACGCCAAGAGGTTCCAGCAAAATCAGAAGCGGTGATTTGGGCGGTGGATGATGGGACAGGCAAGTTGTGGTTAGTGGAAGCAGATAAAGAAATACAAAATAAAAACATCATACCTGGTAGGACGTTAGTGGAACCTAAAGAAAATGGAATAGTACCTGTGCGAATATTAAATCCAACTAATACATCTACAGTTGTAAAGAAAGGAATGGTGATTGGTCATTGCCAAGAAGTTACTGCCATAGTAGACTGCGAAAAGGGTTCGTCGATAAAAAGTGGAAGATCAGGAACTGTCAGAGTGGAAATAAAAGCACAGATGGAAGAATGGGCAGGCGTGCTTACCAACCAGCAAAAAGAAAAGGCTTTACAACTATTGGAGAAGTACAGTTCAATCTTTTCTTCAAATGGAAAAAACTGGAAGACGAACAACCATCGTGAAGCATCACATTGACACCGGTGATTCTAGACCAATTCGTCAAACACCACGACGAGTTCCATTGGCCAAAAGAGACGAAGCCATTAAGCTGATTTCCGATATGCAGAAACAAGGTGTTATTGAACCATCAGCGAGTCCATGGAGTTCACCAGTTGTGCTGGTAAAGAAGAAGGATGGAAGTACTCGATTCTGGGTGGATTACAGAAAGCTAAATGATATTACGAAAAAAGACAGCTATCCACTGCCAAGAATCGATGACACTCTGGACACACTATCTGGTGCGAAGTGGTTCTCAACTCTTGATTTGCAAAGTGGCTACTGGCAAGTGGAACTTGGTAAGGAAGACAAAGAGAAAACAGCTTTCAGTATTGGCGATGGTCTATGGCAATTTACAGTCATGCCATTTGGTTTATGCAATGCGCCAGCTACTTTCGAACGTTTGATGGAGCGTGTACTCAGAGGACTACACTGGAAAACGTGCTTGGTGTACCTCGATGACATTATTGTGATGGGAAAAGATTTTAACGACCACCTGGAAAAGTTGAAAGAAGTATTTGAGCGTATACAATCAGCAGGGCTTAAACTGAATATAAAAAAGTGTTCACTCTTCAGGCGAGAAGTTAAATATCTTGGTCATAAAGTAACAACAGACGGGGTACATACCGACGAGGAGAAAGTAGCATCAGTACAAGAATGGCCTATTCCATCGAATCTTCACGAGTTAAGAAGCTTCCTAGGCTTATGTACCTACTATAGACGATTTGTTCCTGGATTTGCAAACATCGCCAGCAGTCTGCATGAGTTAACAAGAAAGAACAAACCATTTGTATGGGGCGAAGACCATCAGAAAACATTCGAACAACTGAAAGAAAAACTCTGTTCAGCACCAGTATTAGCGTATCCAGTACCTGGTCAAAAGTTTGTGTTTTGACGGATGTTTATTCCGAACATGGGAAAGTGAAGATGGAAAAATCACTTATGATCTTCTAGTGGTACCCAAGGCAAGAATAAATGAAGTGATAGCTGAGTATCACAATGCCTCCAGTGGAGGGCATTTGGGAATCACCAAAACCGTCGCGAAAATAAAGAAACGATTTTATTGGGTTGGATGTCATGACCATGTCGCTGATTGGATTCGGAAGTGTAAGCAATGTACAATGGCCAAAGGTCCCACTAAGAAAAGTCGTGGTAAGATGCACCAATACACCGTGGGTGCTCCATTTGAGCGAATTGCTATGGACATAGCTGGGCCATTTCCAATAAGCAATGCAGGAAACAAGTATGTTCTGGTGGTCATAGATTACTTCAGTAAATGGCCTGAAGTATACCCCATTCCAAATCAAGAAGCTAGTACAGTTGCGGATGTATTCGTCAACCAATGGATTGCTCGTTTTGGTGTACCGATGGAATTACACTCAGACCAAGGTCGAAATTTCGAATCAGTTGTATTCCAAGAGATATGCCGTATGCTGGGTATATACAAAACTCGTACAACACCTTTGCATCCACAATCTGATGGCATGGTAGAACGATTTAACCGTACCTTGGAGGAATATTTGAGAAAAGTCGTAGATAAATACCAAAGAGACTGGGATGTACATATACCAATGTTCCTCATGGCATATCGATGCGCACAACATGATACGACGGCTACTACACCGGCAATGGCAATTTTTGGAAACGAGTTAAGACTGCCAGCTGATTTAAAATTTGGAGTTGTAACACCAACGAGATCAACCGAAGGTAATTATACTAGCGAAAAGCGGGAACAGTTGGATGAAGTACATCAGTTCATCAGAGAGCGGTCGCAGATGATAAGCGATAAGATGAAGGCCAGGTATGACTTGAAAGCAAATTCAAGAGGGTTCTATGAAGGAGAGCTTGTAATGCTTTATAATCCACAACGAAAGAAAGGCCTGTCCCCTAAACTACAGACTCATTGGGAAAGACCATATGAGATTATAGCAAAAATAAATGACGTAGTGTATCGTATTCAACGTGCCTGGAATAAAAGAGCAAAGTTTAAAGTAGTGCACTTGGAGCGACTTGCGCCATATCGAGGGGAAGTATAAAAACTTGTTCGGGACGAACAAGATTAAGAGGAGGGCAGTGTAACGAGTATCGATAGTTGATTACTCATGACTATTGTGACTGACTCTATTGGCAGCATCGAAACGAATGTCAACAAAAAGAAATAAGCGATAACCAGAACAAGCCAACGAGAAAGGAAGAGAAGAATCTCGATAAAGGAAGATTCTGGGGTGTTGCCAACAGAGTATAAATAGAGCTAGTGTTGAGAAGTGAGAATCAATCTAATTCCGAACGTGATTGCGAAAACATTGATACAGAGGCAAAAGTTGCAAGTACATTTAAGTGTTATAGTAAATAGTTGATTGTAAACAGAGTTGATTGTAAATAGAGATTATTAAATAAATTGTTGCTGTATATAGTTGTATAAAATAAGTGTTGCAGTTATTATTAACAGAATCCAGTGATCGAACAAGGTAATTCAAATAGAATTAAACGCTCACAGAATAAAAACGTAACAATATATATGTAATAAATATATATATATATATATATGTATATATATATATATATATATATATAAATATATATATATATATATGTATATATATATGTATATATATATATATATATATATATATATATATATATATATATATATATATATATATATATATATATATATATATTATTTATTTATATATGTATATATATAACTTTCCCTACGTATATAGACATATCGCGCACACCGCAACGCACGCAAAAATAAATTACAGCTTTTGCGAACATTTCACTTTCCAAAAATGCAAACCAAAATAAAAGCAATAGTAGGTTAGGTTAGGTTATGTGGCTGCCCTCTCTCTGAGAGGACACACTTAGGCTAGAAAAGCCCATTGTGATACCACCGAGCTTCTCTTCCAATACTGTTGTGCGTGTTAAATTTGGACAGCATTAGAAGGGACCTACTTATATTAGCCGGTTCCGAACGGCAGAAACCTTGTGACATCACTTTAACTTAGTTTTGTCACAGAGCTCTTTTAAGAAGCATTTTTGGCAAATTGTTACTTCCGGAAAAATAGCCAATTCTTGCCGGTAGGTGGGTACCGTTCGAAAGAAAAATCTTTTCGATATTAAATTTTGTTATGCTTCAGCCGGGGATTGAACCCACGACCTGCAGTTCAGAAGGCCAACTCACTAACCACTGAGCTACGGCACCCACAAAAAAAAAAGCAATAGTAAAACAATGCAAAATTTACAACCAAAATTTTGTAACCAACACCTATTCCACAATACGCAGGACAAATCGTACATTTCGATATCTATTACACGAATGATAGAGTTATCCTCACAGCCATAGATAAATTTTCAAAGTACGCACAAGCCAAACTAGTTCGACTAGTGAGTCGAACGCTTTCATAACACCCAAGTTCACTCATCTTTCACAGATAAATCAATTTGCAGATATAATCATTCACTCCACTACTAAACAGAAACCAGTCGAAGTATTTTTTGGTCGAACAGCACGGACCCGCAGCAAATTGAAACTGAAAAGCAAAAGAATTAGCAAAGGATTGAAAACAAGCAGGAAGCAGATCTTAACTACCACAATAAATAGAGGAAACCATATAAAAACTACAATGTAGGTGACGTCATTTACGTCAGAACAAATAAAAGAATAGGAAATAAGCTTAATTGTCGTTATAAGGAAGAGGAAGTAGCAGGAAACAAGAATAGCAAAGTAGGTACAACCTCTGGCAGAATAGTTCATTAAGGTTTAATAAGAAATTAGAAAGTAAGAAGGAAAAATTTCCTTTACAGGTACAAAATGGACATACAAAAGTTGACATTTCTTATAATAATCTTGACCTATTAGAAGAACAAACACAAATTTTGGACTACAACAATTCCCAAATCAATGCAATCGATACTGGAATCGCACTACTACAAATTGGAACCTTTAAACTGATATACGTAATTGACCTTATCCAATATAATGACGCAATAAAAGACTTAGAAGTTACAGTACAGAAATAAGTGGCCCCGAAAGACAGTAGCTATCTATTTTTTAAACACGACATTGAAGAAACCAATAGTATTTTTATGGGACTGACACGTAGACGACAAGAACGATCCCTGAACATCTTAGGAACCGCTTGGAAGTGGCTAGCGGGTTCACCAGACCATGACGATTTTCAGTTAATAGTTGACAAGACCAATAATTTACTGACAAACAATGACAAACAGGTAGTAAGTAATAAATTGACAATTCAGCGACTAGACGAAATTTAAAAAATGACCAATACTCTGCTAAATACATTTCAATCAAGCGAAATTGCAAAAAAGGAATTATTGAGTGACATAGAGAAAGTAGTAAAAAACGAGTTAACCCAAATAGATTATTCGATACAGTGGGCAAAAGTAAATATCGTAAATTCTTTTATTCTATCAAATTTTGAAATCAATGTAACTCAAGAATTTTTCGATGACCAGGATATTCCATTTGTTAATAGAATTGTAGCCTTAGAATTAAGCGAAGTCAAAATTGCATCAAATGAAACAACTTTGTTATATATTGCAACGTTGCCAAAGACAAGTAAATTTGCCAAAAAATGTTGATCAAATCTGTTAAAAAAGTATTTGTTTGTATAAAACTCGATTACGAGAATGTTATTTCATGTAAAGATCAAATAATAGAAATAAGAAATGACTTTAAAACTCTCAACAATATAGCACTTTGTAAACGTATGAATATTGTTACGTTTTTATTCTGTGATAGTGATGAGTAATCAACTATCGGTACTCGTTACAATATTGCCTTCTATTGCATCCCAAATCTACTCAGAAGCACGCCATCGAAATGCGCAACCACGAACAACCAACATATGCCTCTTGCCGAAGAACTAACACCAAACATATTGCTCCTTAACAACTACAACGGAGACTTCCAAATTGACAATCAAAGCTTGCTGCTGCTAGGAACAGATATATTGGAACAAAGGAATCTCAGCAGCAAAACCATTACCAGCCATAGCCCAGTCGGCAAATGCCACAACTATCTTCGAGGAATCCTTATCACTACAAATGCTCAAAAAATTGCATATTAGCAACATTCAAGAAATTGACTTAGTTTATTGCTCCGAGCTTGGAAAGGTGAAGGTGGGAGTGTTACCCCTATTACATACTTTAAATGAATATAGTATTGATAATAAAATCGTATAAAGACCCACCCTGGGTGTTGTCCTCGGAACTGCCCCATACTGTGTTCCTGCAAACCTCATCAGATGATGCAGGTTTTTCATGCGCCATGTACACTGAAGCGACCCGTAATCCGACAACGTCAAAAGCGTCCAGATCGGCAACCGTCACTTCCTGTGAACTATACGATGAGATGGGAAAAATGTTTAGGTGTTTCTTTGCTACAATGCATGATCTAGGCCACTTATAGTAGAGGTTGTAGTTTTTTCCTGGGAGGCCTTTTATGGCCTCAATTTCGTCCCACTTGTCCAGCACAGGTTTTTCACGGCCAGAGATCTAGTCTACCAACGCAATCTGCAGGTGATCACAGGTAATCTGACCCTGTCAGCTTCGTCCTTGGGGTGAACAGTAACATCAGCCTCATTATTATTTATCCTACCGAGGATTTGCAGATCCCTATGATATTGTTTGTGCGTGTGTAGTCCAGGTTTATTTGCTGGTTTGATTGGTTTACGCTTTGGCTCGTGGCTAAAGGTCAAAGTCGAAACTCCTCAATAAATTCACAACTTTTTTTACAAGATGGATATAGAAAGAAACATCTTCTTAATATATTTTCACGTATTTATATCTATAACCTACTTTGAATATTTTAAGGTTATGATATAAAAAAATTTTTTTAACAAATTTTTTGCCGAAAATAATCCCTATTAACATCCCATAAAACATTTACAAGCATATGAAAGGCCACCCTTTCAATTTTATAAATTTATAGATTTTTTCAATATGGTTGACTTTCTTCAAGTTTAATTTTGCGACCATCAGTATTTTCGGATAAAAGACTGTCTTGATAGCCGGCTTTTGGCCGGGCGAAAAAAAAATATCGCTTATAGGACCGACGCCGGCTTCGCGACCATCAGAATTTTCGAGGGCAAAAAAAAATTACCCATATAAGCCCTACACTGACTTCGCGCCCATATAAAAAGCAATAAGCCATTTAGTTAATCCGCAATACTGCCGTCTGTCAGGTTATTATATTATTCGGATTAAGTGCGCCGGTAATCTGGAATCAGGCTGCCGTCTGTCTAGGCTATAAGATACACTTCAATAATAGTGCTAAATATGAATGTGATATATGTATAAATAAGAAAGTAAGAAAATCAATCTATGAACAAAAGAACTATAATATCTTATTATTTGGACATTGTAACGCCTTTGTTTTCCAGCTAGGATAACACTCAGCCAGCCAGAGAAAACAAGAGGGAAGCGAAAAGCTCTTGTTGTAGGAAGAAGACCGAATTGCACACTTGCTGTCAAATAGTAATATTACTACACTATTCGACCCGAACACTAGAGTGTTCGGCTCGAATGATATACCTTTCGCGGTACAATTCCTACTTTTATTATTCTTTTCGTTTATTTCGTTTACAAAATGAAGTTTTTACAATTAAAGTAAAAGAAAAAGAGACTTTGAAGTACAGAAGAATTATTTAATTGAAATTACAAATTAATGAAAATACTCTATTCGTTATAATCGAATTATTCAGGGCTACAAATTATAAAACTACCCTATTCATACGTTCGTTGCTCCTGGTTTTGAAGTGGTCAATGTGACTACTTAGGCAGAGAAGGCTCGCAGTCGACTACACGAAGATCCCGTAGCTGAGATCACTTTAGGCCAAGAATTCTTATTGTCGCGCTTGTGGATCTGTTTCAAAAAAACACTTGTTGGTATTAACTCACCCAACGGGTTGTTGTTGTAATATTTTTCCAACTGAAGAAAGACGCTTCGATAATGATCCTAACTGGGCAAGCACATGTAGTTATGTCACTTGTCCGATCACATACGGAAGTCGCTTTTCTCATTTCTTGTTGGTTCAGCATGATCTTTATCTATTAGACGCATGCTAAACCAAACAAGAATTCTCATATTTGTTCCATGCGTTTGTCTTCATTTGCCTGTGCTTTTACCTTCATTCAATTAATATACATTAATTGAATTAAAGGGCAGCACAGCAAATATACAAACTTAATTTTACACACCAACGTTGTGATGTACTTTGGCACAAGTGCTCCGTGGGTTCGTCCCACCACCCGACTTTGCCTACGCATACGGGTTCGATCCCGTATCGCGACATGGATTTTTATTTTTTTTTTTGCTACTTTATTTTATAATCATTTTTATTTTTTTTTCTATTATGAAATTTTAATATTATTAAATTTACATTTAACCCACAAACACTAGCTCTTTTACTATTTTAAAGTACTATGAATAATAGTTATATAACCTAGTGACAATGTTATGCAAAAGAAGACCGATAATGGGTAATTAATGAATTAGTTCGGAGAATTAAATTAAATATGTAACATATATCGTGTTTAGAAATATTTCAAGTATAAAAACCTTTTAACTGTTTACTCCACTCTGAAGCATAATTTTAATATCGAAAAGATTATTTCTTTCGAACGGTACCCACCCAAGCAATTGGCAATTCTTCCGGTAGTAAAAATTTGCTTTGGAAAAGCTTCTAAAAGTGATGTCACAAGGGTTCTGTCGTTCGGAATCTGCTAAACTAAGTAGGTCACTTTTAATACTGTCAAAAATTTAATACGCACAACAGTACTGGAAGAAAAACTCGGCCAAAGAGCCACACATTTATTAATTTTTTTTTTATAGTTCTTGGTAGATATTTCGTTATAAATAGTGGTACAAAGTGTACGCTGATAGAGGAGTTCTTTGTACTAGTGTGCCTATGTAACGGAAAGTTGGACAAAATGCAACCTCCGCAAACTATAGCACAGCATTTTTACACGAATTTAATGGATTATAATTTTTGGACAATTTTTATTGTATGTACTTATAATAATTCCAATTTCTTATCACCACTGCTTCGTACACATAATTTTTATAAGTCGAACACACCCAATAAACTGCGAGAAACTCGGTCAGTATGTTTCGAATTTTAATGTGCACGGAATATTACGCCCTACTACAAATTATTTATATGTTTTTAAAAATGTTGTCCTTTGGATAAATGTCTACAAAGGCAGGTATCGGCAACACTCATATGGACACAATTCAATTCCTACCTATACACTGAAAGAGTTGTCAATAAAAGTATAATATCAAATGCCTTTTTTTAAATAGGATCACAAATCCGAGAACCACAGGCCTATTTTATAGGGTAGTTCTAAGTTTTGAAAATCGTTACGGATATGAACATCTCAACTGCAACCAGCTCTTTTAAGATAATTAGCGAGTGTCATGTAATGTAATATACTTGAAACATGCAGACTGACGAAAGTGGAAGAACCTGACAGGAGACGGTTGAAATTTCTCTTACAATTGAGGAGGATGGACTTCTAAAAAAACTAAATGAGGTTAGGAGTTAAGGACGGAATTGTTAATAGTCGAATCTAATATAATATGCAAATAATTCTCATTTAATTTTTTTTTTCGAAATCCCACGGCCCACTTACCCGCCCAACCGACCGAGAGGCACGTCCGTATAACGTACGAACCGGTGACCGATCAGTAACAGCCCAGCTGTTCTGAGCACGCGAAGAAGTAGTAGCAAGTGACTACAAACGAAATTAAAAATACAGCTACGGACCTAATTAATCCAACAGCTGTTTATAACGCAACGTAATTACCAAGACAACATTACAAATCATAATTAGTTTAAAGCAGAGAGAATTGATGATATTATAGCATGCAAAGGAATGCGGTAACCAATAAATGAATAACTGTTATTATAGTCATTGCACATGCTTCTTCTCTACTCCAAAGTTAATATTACACATTGATAACCTTAATGCATTATAATGGATTGGCACAAATAAATCTAGCTCAAAACGCAAAAACGGATATTCGTTTTCACCTTTACGTAATTTTGTGACGAAACAAGCATTTTAACGGTGGTATCAAATATAGGTGCTATAGGCTGATACCGCCTTTAAAACATTTAAATGTAACTTATTTGCATATTATATTAGATTCGTCCTTATCTCTTCACCTCATTTAGTTTTTGTAGAAGTGATTTATTGCAGTATCTAATAAATATATATGCATAGCATAGTAGGACCAATAGTGTAGATATAACATAACTTATGCTATGGTAAGTTATATCCACACCGACGAGAACAATTGACGTTGTAGAAATTTAACTATTCGAAATCGACTAATATATACTAGTATATGTTAGTAGATCCCAATACTCTACAATTCGCAATAGGTGGTATGTAAATATTACAAAAATACGTAGAAATATTGGGGTCAATTGCTGTTATTGGAACGATAAGCTTATCCAGTCGATATTACTTATAGATCGAAAACATTTTTGCGAAAATTACTCCAGACTTCGACTCTAAATTCAGAGTACTCTGTCTGATCCAAATTTAAAAATGAATTTGTACAATTTTTGATATTTCATTATACTATGTTTTCATTCCGCACCACCATTGATGTGTAATGATATAGCCCAATGGGTTAAGTTCCAGCGAAGTTTTAACAATAAAATAGCCAAAATAACCAGTATGAATATAGAATGGACAGGAATGAATGAAATGAATCGCTTTACACATAAACAACAACAAACAATGTTGTGTAGCTCAAACAGTGCGTTTATTAAAAAAAAAGTTTCATTGATTTTTTTCTGATGAGGCACATTTTCGGCA
Organism: Megamerina dolium; assembly: GCA_963854835.1. Lineage (NCBI taxonomy): Eukaryota > Metazoa > Arthropoda > Insecta > Diptera > Megamerinidae > Megamerina > Megamerina dolium. Next base: position 26,185,662 of record OY978527.1, on the reverse strand, counting down.
TCTCGACGACTATGTTAACAAGCAGAGCTGCCGTTTCTGAGGACCGGAAAACCTGCACGTGATCGTCGAGAAGCCAATGCATCCTTAGTGAGTGACAATTTGGTGCGGATTTTGAAGCGGTGGCACTATTGGCCCATTTTTCTTTAAAAAATGCTAACATTTCGGGTAACGGTGAGTGCTACATGATAAAGTGAAGCATGATAAAAGATTATTTGTGGCCGGAAAGACCTGAACTTGGACGATCTTTGGTTTCAGCGGGATTGGGCGCCATGCCACACAGTCCTTTCTGAAACCATTCTTTTGCGCGCCAATTTCAGTAATCGTGTTATCAGGTAAAAGTATGGGTTAAAGGTGATAGAGCGCACATTTGCACACACAATCAACAATCACATATGCCTCACAGTCAGACACAAACTGAAAATGTTATTGTTTTCGTGCTATTAGGAGTACTTTCAAAACAGTGTTGCCATGATTTCAAAAAGGCTATATAAAAAGTGGGCGTAGCTTACCTTTTTCTTGTAAATCCAATTAATTTTTCAATATTAATCCACAACTTAAATTTGGTTGGCTTACGTTGAATAGTTCGTAAGTTTAAATTTTTTTTAATTTTCGCATCTTTGTATGGTAGCCCCATTAAGAAGTGGACGTGGCATATTGATTTTTTTGCCAGATTATGTACAACTGTCATATTAACCTAAGTATTAATTATGATCGTTCTAGACATAAGATTGCAGATTACTAACCGAAATGAATATATCTTGCATATTACATTATGCAGGGTATAATAAGTAATACTTGAAATCCATAAGTGCTATACTTATGTTTGGGACACAAAACATGTTATTTTCCACTTAATGCAATTTTTAATATTGATTTAAATTACTGTAACAACCTCAAATGTAAAAACAATTAATAGATGCTTAATATTGGCAGCTGTTATAAATATTGGGAAGAAAAAAAAAACTATCCAAACTAAATGAAGCACATATCATCATATCAATAGGAGTAGCATTTCCAAGAGTTTACTTTTCTCGTAGTCTTAGCATTTGCTCTGTTCTGGCGTAAACCACCATATATATATATATATATATATATATATATATATATATATATATATATATATATATATATATATATATATATATATATATATATATATATATATATATATATATATATATATATATATATATATATATATATATATATATATATATATATATATATATATATATATATATATTGTAACGAGTATCGATAGTTGGTTACTCATCACTATTGTGACTGACACTATTGGCAGCATCGACATGAATGTCAACAAAAAGAAATAAGCGATAACCAGAACAAGCCAACGAGAAAGGAAGAGAAGAATCTCGATAAAGGAAGAATCTGGGGTGTTGCCAACAGAGTATAAATAGAGCTAATGTTGAGAAGTGAGAATCAATCTAATTCCGAACGTGATTGCGAAAACATTGATACAGAGGCAAAAGTTGCAAGTACATTTAAGTGTTATAGTAAATAGTTGACTGTAAACAGAGTTAATTGTAAATAGAGATTATTAAATAAATTGTTGCTGTATATAGTTGTATAAAATAAGTGTTGCAGTTATTATTAACAGAATCCAGTGATCGAACAAGGTAATTCAAATAGAATTAAACGCTCACAGAATAAAAACGTAACAATTGGTGTCAGAAGTGGGATTCTGTAAAGATGGTGAAAATTGACCAACTAAAAGTGGACCAGCTTAAAAAGCTGTTGGTAGAGATGAATCTATCGTCATCAGGTGCAAAGGCGGAACTGCTGGTGAGGCTGAGGCAAGCTATGGAGGCTAAGGGAATTAATGTAGAAGAACATGAATTCTTCGAGGAAGCCGATATACAAGCAGTTGTGCACGCTGAGGAAGAGAGCAAAATAGATTCGAGTGGTCAACTCATGGATTTCATGAAAACCATGATGCTGCAGCAACAACAACAGCTACAAGAACATTCGGCTGAATTGCGTATGAAAATTCAAGAAGGTTCGTCTCGCCAAGAAAACGCTATGGGAGAATTCCAGAAAACAATTGACTCCAAGCTTCAAGAACATTCGGCTCGTCAAGAACATGTCATCGAAAAACTACAAAAGGGAATTGAGATTAGATTTCAGGAAACTCACGGAGCTATTAATGACAAAGTCACAGAGCTGAAAAAACATGTGGATGATTTGGATGATAAGCTGAAGGAACATGTAGACAGATATGATGACTTGGAAGAAAAGCTTGAGAAATTAGAGCGCGAACTTAATAAAATAAAAATAAGTGGAGCAACTACATCAGTGATAAGAGAGTCAACTACAATTAAACTAAAGCCACCAACATTTGACGGAAGCACGCCATTCAATATCTTTAAGCTTCAATTCGAGACAACAGCTTCGAAGAATCAATAGGATGATAGCGACAAGACTGCCGCTTTAATAGTCGCATTAAAAGGTAATGCTTCCGAAGTGTTACAGATGATTCCAGAGAAAGATCGTGGTAGCTACCAATCTCTGATGGACACACTCCAGCGGAAATATGGAAATGAATACAAGAGTCAATTACATCGAGTGGAATTGAGATCACGAGTGCAACGGAGTAATGAGAGCCTTCAAGAATTCGCTTCCGATATTGAGCGCTTATGTCATCTAGCGTTCTGCGGTAATTCGGAAGAGTTCGTCGAAAAAATAAAAATAGAGGCGTTAATAGATGGCATACGTGATGGAGAGACAAAGCGTGCCCTAGTCATGTCACCAAGGAATACATATGCCGAAACAGTCAGTAGTGCTTTGACGTATGAAGCCGCCAGCTTAATGTGTCGACCAGTGCCACGGGTACGCCAATTAGAAACAGAAACAGCAGATCTGGTTGAAGCAGTGCGTCAGGCATTCAAATCTGTAGCGCAGCCTGAAGGAAGAACAACAGGTCGACGCGAAAACAAGTTTACTGGTAAGTGCTTCATTTGTGACAAACCAGGACACATCGCGCGTGACTGCCGTCTACGACGAAAGCGATCAAGATCGAATTCTCCAGGAAGACAAAAGAAGGAGAATAAGGTGGATAGCGATCGCTCCACTAACACAAATCCATCGTTAAACTAAATCGAGTCAGTTCAGCGGGGCGTGAACTGACTCCAACAGTGGGTTGCCCCATCATTCACATTTCACAACTACAGCGTGTCCCAAGCAGCTTGACTATTGATGGAAAATTGGACAATATGGAATTCATGTTAAACCTGGATACTGGTGCATCACATTCGATAATCAAGAGCGATTTGGTAAAGAAGTTTGAGCCTTTAATGGGAATAAAATTGTGTACAGCAACGGGTGAGGATGCACAAATTCTGGGCAAGATAAAGAAACGAGTATCTATTGGAAATTGCACATGGGAACATGAATTCATTGTGGCCGACATCATCGATGACGTAATAATTGGTGTTGATTTTATGATTGACAACGGATTTACGTTAGATTTAAATCAACGGATACTACGTTATGCAAATGTCGAATTACCAGTGAACATCGGTTACAAACGGAGTGGAAACATCAAACGAGTACTGGCATGTCAACGCCAAGAGGTTCCAGCAAAATCAGAAGCGGTGATTTGGGCGGTGGATGATGGGACAGGCAAGTTGTGGTTAGTGGAAGCAGATAAAGAAATACAAAATAAAAACATCATACCTGGTAGGACGTTAGTGGAACCTAAAGAAAATGGAATAGTACCTGTGCGAATATTAAATCCAACTAATACATCTACAGTTGTAAAGAAAGGAATGGTGATTGGTCATTGCCAAGAAGTTACTGCCATAGTAGACTGCGAAAAGGGTTCGTCGATAAAAAGTGGAAGATCAGGAACTGTCAGAGTGGAAATAAAAGCACAGATGGAAGAATGGGCAGGCGTGCTTACCAACCAGCAAAAAGAAAAGGCTTTACAACTATTGGAGAAGTACAGTTCAATCTTTTCTTCAAATGGAAAAAACTGGAAGACGAACAACCATCGTGAAGCATCACATTGACACCGGTGATTCTAGACCAATTCGTCAAACACCACGACGAGTTCCATTGGCCAAAAGAGACGAAGCCATTAAGCTGATTTCCGATATGCAGAAACAAGGTGTTATTGAACCATCAGCGAGTCCATGGAGTTCACCAGTTGTGCTGGTAAAGAAGAAGGATGGAAGTACTCGATTCTGGGTGGATTACAGAAAGCTAAATGATATTACGAAAAAAGACAGCTATCCACTGCCAAGAATCGATGACACTCTGGACACACTATCTGGTGCGAAGTGGTTCTCAACTCTTGATTTGCAAAGTGGCTACTGGCAAGTGGAACTTGGTAAGGAAGACAAAGAGAAAACAGCTTTCAGTATTGGCGATGGTCTATGGCAATTTACAGTCATGCCATTTGGTTTATGCAATGCGCCAGCTACTTTCGAACGTTTGATGGAGCGTGTACTCAGAGGACTACACTGGAAAACGTGCTTGGTGTACCTCGATGACATTATTGTGATGGGAAAAGATTTTAACGACCACCTGGAAAAGTTGAAAGAAGTATTTGAGCGTATACAATCAGCAGGGCTTAAACTGAATATAAAAAAGTGTTCACTCTTCAGGCGAGAAGTTAAATATCTTGGTCATAAAGTAACAACAGACGGGGTACATACCGACGAGGAGAAAGTAGCATCAGTACAAGAATGGCCTATTCCATCGAATCTTCACGAGTTAAGAAGCTTCCTAGGCTTATGTACCTACTATAGACGATTTGTTCCTGGATTTGCAAACATCGCCAGCAGTCTGCATGAGTTAACAAGAAAGAACAAACCATTTGTATGGGGCGAAGACCATCAGAAAACATTCGAACAACTGAAAGAAAAACTCTGTTCAGCACCAGTATTAGCGTATCCAGTACCTGGTCAAAAGTTTGTGTTTTGACGGATGTTTATTCCGAACATGGGAAAGTGAAGATGGAAAAATCACTTATGATCTTCTAGTGGTACCCAAGGCAAGAATAAATGAAGTGATAGCTGAGTATCACAATGCCTCCAGTGGAGGGCATTTGGGAATCACCAAAACCGTCGCGAAAATAAAGAAACGATTTTATTGGGTTGGATGTCATGACCATGTCGCTGATTGGATTCGGAAGTGTAAGCAATGTGCAATGGCCAAAGGTCCCACTAAGAAAAGTCGTGGTAAGATGCACCAATACACCGTGGGTGCTCCATTTGAGCGAATTGCTATGGACATAGCTGGGCCATTTCCAATAAGCAATGCAGGAAACAAGTATGTTCTGGTGGTCATAGATTACTTCAGTAAATGGCCTGAAGTATACCCCATTCCAAATCAAGAAGCTAGTACAGTTGCGGATGTATTCGTCAACCAATGGATTGCTCGTTTTGGTGTACCGATGGAATTACACTCAGACCAAGGTCGAAATTTCGAATCAGTTGTATTCCAAGAGATATGCCGTATGCTGGGTATATACAAAACTCGTACAACACCTTTGCATCCACAATCTGATGGCATGGTAGAACGATTTAACCGTACCTTGGAGGAATATTTGAGAAAAGTCGTAGATAAATACCAAAGAGACTGGGATGTACATATACCAATGTTCCTCATGGCATATCGATGCGCACAACATGATACGACGGCTACTACACCGGCAATGGCAATTTTTGGAAACGAGTTAAGACTGCCAGCTGATTTAAAATTTGGAGTTGTAACACCAACGAGATCAACCGAAGGTAATTATACTAGCGAAAAGCGGGAACAGTTGGATGAAGTACATCAGTTCATCAGAGAGCGGTCGCAGATGATAAGCGATAAGATGAAGGCCAGGTATGACTTGAAAGCAAATTCAAGAGGGTTCTATGAAGGAGAGCTTGTAATGCTTTATAATCCACAACGAAAGAAAGGCCTGTCCCCTAAACTACAGACTCATTGGGAAAGACCATATGAGATTATAGCAAAAATAAATGACGTAGTGTATCGTATTCAACGTGCCTGGAATAAAAGAGCAAAGTTTAAAGTAGTGCACTTGGAGCGACTTGCGCCATATCGAGGGGAAGTATAAAAACTTGTTCGGGACGAACAAGATTAAGAGGAGGGCAGTGTAACGAGTATCGATAGTTGATTACTCATCACTATTGTGACTGACTCTATTGGCAGCATCGAAACGAACGTCAACAAAAAGAAATAAGCGATAACCAGAACAAGCCAACGAGAAAGGAAGAGAAGAATCTCGATAAAGGAAGATTCTGGGGTGTTGCCAACAGAGTATAAATAGAGCTAGTGTTGAGAAGTGAGAATCAATCTAATTCCGAACGTGATTGCGAAAACATTGATACAGAGGCAAAAGTTGCAAGTACATTTAAGTGTTATAGTAAATAGTTGATTGTAAACAGAGTTGATTGTAAATAGAGATTATTAAATAAATTGTTGCTGTATATAGTTGTATAAAATAAGTGTTGCAGTTATTATTAACAGAATCCAGTGATCGAACAAGGTAATTCAAATAGAATTAAACGCTCACAGAATAAAAACGTAACAATATATATGTAATAAATATATATATATATATATGTATATATATATATATATATATAAATATATATATATATATATATGTATATATATATATATATATATATATATATATATATATATATATATATATATATATATATATATATATATATATTTATTTATTTATATATGTATATATATAACTTTCCCTACGTATATAGACATATCGCGCACACCGCAACGCACGCAAAAATAAATTACAGCTTTTGCGAACATTTCACTTTCCAAAAATGCAAACCAAAATAAAAGCAATAGTAGGTTAGGTTAGGTTATGTGGCTGCCCTCTCTCTGAGAGGACACACTTAGGCTAGAAAAGCCCATTGTGATACCACCGAGCTTCTCTTCCAATACTGTTGTGCGTGTTAAATTTGGACAGCATTAGAAGGGACCTACTTATATTAGCCGGTTCCGAACGGCAGAAACCTTGTGACATCACTTTAACTTAGTTTTGTCACAGAGCTCTTTTAAGAAGCATTTTTGGCAAATTGTTACTTCCGGAAAAATAGCCAATTCTTGCCGGTAGGTGGAATAGTTCATTAAGGTTTAATAAGAAATTAGAAAGTAAGAAGGAAAAATTTCCTTTACAGGTACAAAATGGACATACAAAAGTTGACATTTCTTATAATAATCTTGACCTATTAGAAGAACAAACACAAATTTTGGACTACAACAATTCCCAAATCAATGCAATCGATACTGGAATCGCACTACTACAAATTGGAACCTTTAAACTGATATACGTAATTGACCTTATCCAATATAATGACGCAATAAAAGACTTAGAAGTTACAGTACAGAAATAAGTGGCCCCGAAAGACAGTAGCTATCTATTTTTTAAACACGACATTGAAGAAACCAATAGTATTTTTATGGGACTGACACGTAGACGACAAGAACGATCCCTGAACATCTTAGGAACCGCTTGGAAGTGGCTAGCGGGTTCACCAGACCATGACGATTTTCAGTTAATAGTTGACAAGACCAATAATTTACTGACAAACAATGACAAACAGGTAGTAAGTAATAAATTGACAATTCAGCGACTAGACGAAATTTAAAAAATGACCAATACTCTGCTAAATACATTTCAATCAAGCGAAATTGCAAAAAAGGAATTATTGAGTGACATAGAGAAAGTAGTAAAAAACGAGTTAACCCAAATAGATTATTCGATACAGTGGGCAAAAGTAAATATCGTAAATTCTTTTATTCTATCAAATTTTGAAATCAATGTAACTCAAGAATTTTTCGATGACCAGGATATTCCATTTGTTAATAGAATTGTAGCCTTAGAATTAAGCGAAGTCAAAATTGCATCAAATGAAACAACTTTGTTATATATTGCAACGTTGCCAAAGACAAGTAAATTTGCCAAAAAATGTTGATCAAATCTGTTAAAAAAGTATTTGTTTGTATAAAACTCGATTACGAGAATGTTATTTCATGTAAAGATCAAATAATAGAAATAAGAAATGACTTTAAAACTCTCAACAATATAGCACTTTGTAAACGTATGAATATTGTTACGTTTTTATTCTGTGATAGTGATGAGTAATCAACTATCGGTACTCGTTACAATATTGCCTTCTATTGCATCCCAAATCTACTCAGAAGCACGCCATCGAAATGCGCAACCACGAACAACCAACATATGCCTCTTGCCGAAGAACTAACACCAAACATATTGCTCCTTAACAACTACAACGGAGACTTCCAAATTGACAATCAAAGCTTGCTGCTGCTAGGAACAGATATATTGGAACAAAGGAATCTCAGCAGCAAAACCATTACCAGCCATAGCCCAGTCGGCAAATGCCACAACTATCTTCGAGGAATCCTTATCACTACAAATGCTCAAAAAATTGCATATTAGCAACATTCAAGAAATTGACTTAGTTTATTGCTCCGAGCTTGGAAAGGTGAAGGTGGGAGTGTTACCCCTATTACATACTTTAAATGAATATAGTATTGATAATAAAATCGTATAAAGACCCACCCTGGGTGTTGTCCTCGGAACTGCCCCATACTGTGTTCCTGCAAACCTCATCAGATGATGCAGGTTTTTCATGCGCCATGTACACTGAAGCGACCCGTAATCCGACAACGTCAAAAGCGTCCAGATCGGCAACCGTCACTTCCTGTGAACTATACGATGAGATGGGAAAAATGTTTAGGTGTTTCTTTGCTACAATGCATGATCTAGGCCACTTATAGTAGAGGTTGTAGTTTTTTCCTGGGAGGCCTTTTATGGCCTCAATTTCGTCCCACTTGTCCAGCACAGGTTTTTCACGGCCAGAGATCTAGTCTACCAACGCAATCTGCAGGTGATCACAGGTAATCTGACCCTGTCAGCTTCGTCCTTGGGGTGAACAGTAACATCAGCCTCATTATTATTTATCCTACCGAGGATTTGCAGATCCCTATGATATTGTTTGTGCGTGTGTAGTCCAGGTTTATTTGCTGGTTTGATTGGTTTACGCTTTGGCTCGTGGCTAAAGGTCAAAGTCGAAACTCCTCAATAAATTCACAACTTTTTTTACAAGATGGATATAGAAAGAAACATCTTCTTAATATATTTTCACGTATTTATATCTATAACCTACTTTGAATATTTTAAGGTTATGATATAAAAAAATTTTTTTAACAAATTTTTTGCCGAAAATAATCCCTATTAACATCCCATAAAACATTTACAAGCATATGAAAGGCCACCCTTTCAATTTTATAAATTTATAGATTTTTTCAATATGGTTGACTTTCTTCAAGTTTAATTTTGCGACCATCAGTATTTTCGGATAAAAGACTGTCTTGATAGCCGGCTTTTGGCCGGGCGAAAAAAAAATATCGCTTATAGGACCGACGCCGGCTTCGCGACCATCAGAATTTTCGAGGGCAAAAAAAAATTACCCATATAAGCCCTACACTGACTTCGCGCCCATAAGTGATTTCAAAGAAGTCTTTAATGATAGCCAGCCTTTGGCTTGACGCAAAACAATATAATATTTACATTTATCACTATAGTTCTCCTTTGCCCCACTTTTTTTCCGTATCCACTTAATTGCAGTGAACAAAGTATGAAGAGAAAAAGACATTAAAAATACACAATTAAAAAAAATATGCTTAATACAGCGTTGGAAAGATAATTGCATGTCTTTTTATTTGGTGCTAGATTTTCAATATATATATATATATATATATATATATATATATATATATATATATATACATATATATATACATATAAGCTATATATATATATATATATGTAAATATATAATAATGTGTGTTAATTTAACATAATTGTCACTCTCTTTACAAGAGAGTAATAATGTCTTATTTATCGTATTATATTAGATACATATATAATATATTATCTCTATATATTACCCCTCTCAATTGTATATAAGTGTACATATTATTATTATAAAATATATAAATAACGGTTTGAAAATGACGCCGCCGAAGTAATCTGCCGAAGAGGCGGCCACGAAAAGATCTTGATTGATTCACTTAGCTCTCTTTACTTTCGACTAGCGACGAAGCAAGCGGTCGCAAACAATTATTGTTCTATTTACTATATAAAATAAAATAACACGTGTAAAAACATTTTGAAATAAAGGACTATTACTTAAAAATAAAACTAATTCATTCGATATAAACATAACTGGCGACGAGGATGGGATATTTGTATAAAACAAATATCCACTGTTAAAACCTATTAAAAGTAGATAATACGTGAAATTAATTAAAGAAAACATTGCAGAACATTGAAAAAAGACTATATGTGATACACGTGTTTGTGCCGTTATAAAAAAAATAAGCCACCACAAAGTGCATCAGAAACGATCACAGAAAAAAAACAACTAACTAATTAAACTAATTAATTCGGCATTTATATAAATTTCCCGTAAACACGTGGAGAATTAATACTACGCTAACACTGGCTGAGTGTCTCAGAGAGGCCAGAAGTCTCCAAATTTTCAATGGTAGCAGCGAGTACACACTCAGTAATTTTCTAAGAGATGTGTCCACCGTTCTTTCGCTGACACCTCAAGAACACGTTGGTACGGTACAGTCTGTTCTCGCTACCTACCACAACGTTGTAACTCGTGATTGTCCACTGCGTAGGAAAACACACCCTCTTCGCCATTGCCCGGATTTTCTTAAATTAAGCATAGAAGAAGGGTACAATGTTGTAAAAAAGCAGAAACTATGTTGCAATTGCTTTGCTTATTCTCACGACCGTAGCAATTGCAAAAGCATATTCACATGTTCGTTTTGTGCGAAAACGCATCATTCTTTGTTTCATAGGACAGAAAACGCCCCCAGCACTCATCGTGAAGAAACACCCGAAGTAACTCCCGCTGGAACATCTCGTCAATCGTTCGCTTCTCAGATGCAAACTGTTGCAACCGAGAAACACGATACAGGATTGGTTATTGAAAACAAACAAGCCATCATACTGTGCTCCTTGGAACAGCATTAGTGCAGATACGACATCACCATACAACATTCACCACCCGTGCCCTAATCGACTCAGGTTCAGAAGCAACTTTCATTTCGGAACGTCTACGTAACAGGTTGCGCCTCCCTGTTTGTGACGTCCAAACTGAAATTACTGGCCTAAATGAAGTAGTAACTGCGCATTCTACAAAAAGGTGTTCATTGGTGATCGGATCCCCTATTGAACCGAGCGTAAGAATTAATGTGGATGCTTTTGTATTAAGCAAACTTACAGGAAAACTGCCGTCTCACACGATATCCGCCAACTTACGTAAAGAACTCTCTGGTTTACGGTTGGCGGATGAAAATCTACATAAAAGTTCCCCTGTAGATATGATATTAGGTGGTGACATCTACCCGTCACTAATGTTGGAAGACATTAGAAAAGGCGTTCTCGGAACTTTGATTGCCCAAAATACAGTTTTTGGTTGGATAATCACCGGTCGTCTTTCGAAATCGCAGTCAGATACAACGTGTTCGTCTTACGATATCCAGCTCCAAGAAAGTTACCGTGTGCCTTCTGCTACATCACGCGATAACCCTCACATTGGAAACAACCATCTAACAGGATCTAATGATCACAAATCCCATGCAACAACGATTGATAGTTCGTTTAACACTCTCACTAAGACACGCTGCCCGCTATGTAAAGGCATGCACCCCCGACGACAATGCACAGAGTTTTCCAAACTTAAGGTGGAAGAGAGAATACTCTTTGTGCGTCAGTATCAGATTTGCATAAACTGCTTGGCCACATCGCATACCCTTGCCAGGTGTCATAGCGAGTTTTCATGCCATCTTTGTGGAAAGCAACATCATTCCCTGCTTCACAGAGCACGGCATGACCCGAGAGCAAAGAGGAAAGTTCGACATTATACAATGTCTCCCCCAGATGCATAGGATCGATCTTACAGATCGCATCCAAGAAGAAGACAACTACCGTCAAAGGTACTTACCACACGTAATACTTATCGTACAGCGATATTCAACGGATTATCGAGTTTTGCACATCACTCCCCAAAAAAGGCTCGTTCAGTTAACGAGAGGACTTGTACTCGAATGGCAATGCATTCGATCCCGCCTAATATTGGCCCCCAAAATTGTTGTCACGTAAAATGTGATTTGAAGATTGTGGCCTGAGCAATATATAATCCTCTGATGCCACACCCGTTAGGTAGCAACGTTTTGTCAGGTTATGCGATACTGACCGTCATACGCATCCCTCTTTCACATTGTCCAGTTCGATGTAACTGCCCGATTTAATTCCCGAACATCTACGAAGCTTCAATGGAACTATGCACTGACATAGCGTATATGCGTATGAATAATCCCATGTGTTAATTTCACATTATTTGCTACCTATTCATGAGTTGAGTCACATCATGAACCCAACACACATAGATTTTATCTGAGTGTTGAACGTGTCAAGAGCGTTATATATTTTGGCACTCCCGACAAACTGGATTTGTTTATGTAGCAAGTGCTCTACGAGCTCGAGGTTTGTCAACTACGTTGACTTTTCTAAACCTTTGATCTGGCCTACGACCACCCCCTTATAGAATATATCCACCTGAGATGGAGTAATACAATCCCGAGAAATACACCAATCAACATTGGAAATCACTCTACAATCAACATTTGTCAGCAATCAACATTCATCGATCAACACGGAACAACAATCAACATTAATTCCCACATATTTCTCGCGAAAATTTACGATTTAAACGTGAATATTATTCAATGTTCTACCCACATTATATTTACGTGTTTGAACAAAATCACTTCGGCTTTTCCTGTCGAACTCAGCAAGAATTACATATGAGAATTAAAGATTTCATGGAATAAGATTTAATTTAAGAAAAGAATGAAATGATGTACTATTATTAAGTTCCCTCTTTTTAATTCATTTAAACATTTCTTCTTCGATGATTACTACTATTCTTAATTGCTTTTCTTTATTAAGTTTACTCGAATATCTGTTACTACTTTATTTATATATTTTTTTTTTATTCACTCTCAGTTATATTTCTCATGTTTACTTTAATTTAATTTCTTTTGAATTGTGATTTTCTCTCTCTCTCTATCTATCTCTCTTACTCTCTCTAATCTATTTGACTGGTTGAAGTTCCGTCTCTTTTGCAGTAACCCTGCAAGGGGGGCGGAATGTCTACGCCAGAATTCCGATGTCGCGAGTTAAGTATTTTTTAAAACGAAATTAAATTAATGGAACACATACTATTCTTTTGGTGTTTTTTATTTGAAATCAATCTTAAGACTAAAACTTAAAATCTACTGGCATATGCAAATGCCTTTTCGTATCGAAATTGCTTGCTAAGCACAAGCAACGCAATTGTTATGTATATTTTACGCCGCTTATTCCAATCAAGCAATCTGATACGATTTTCGATTTATTTATTTGTTTAAATATTTTTGAACAATTATGCTGATGTCGTCGTCAGCAGTATAATTGTTCGATACAGGGTGAAGGAACGTAACTCCTCCCCCTGTAGTCATAGGATTCTCCTGGATCCTATTTTTTTCATTTTTGAACTTATACCATAATATAATTATAGCTAGGGTTAGTAAAGTAAACAATAATAACGTTACTGAGTCTGTTATTATGTTTTTTAATTTTATTTCTTTTAGCTCTGTTAGGTTTTTTATTTCATTTATTACAATATCTTTGAAGGAGGGTTTTGTTGTAAAATTGTATATTTCTTCTCCTTCTTTTTCATTATAGAATTCCTGTATGTAAATTTCCTCATTATTTGAAAATAATTTGCCATCGATTATAATTGTACAATTTATAAATTCAATTAGAGCATTTCCGCTTGTTATTTTGTTAGTTTCATTTGTGTTACAATTCTGTTCTATGGATATATTTTCCATATTTTGAATTAAAATCGTTCCTTCATTTATAATATATATTTTCTCCTCATTGTCTATAATTAACTTACAATTCTTTTCTAAAACACAATTTTTACTGATTTTAAGTTCATTTAGTGTCTTGTCTTTTTCATATATGTATGTTTTGTCTTTAATTTGTACAGTGTCCTCAATGTTCATGTCGATCTTTTTATTATTACTATTTGTTAATGGTATTGTCCGTTTTACCTTGGTCCGAATTAAATTTATCGGTAGTTTTATAGCGATTATTAAATTTTCGTTATGTTGCATAACCCCCATTCTGATGAGTTTTATTTTATAAAAGTTTATGTCATATTTGTCTAATTCTTCTTCTGTTAAAATTGATGGGTGAAAGAGGTTATATTTCGCAGAGGCTATAGAGTCTAATATAGCGTCTATTTTGTCATTTAAAAATCTTATTTTTAAAAGTTGGTCGTGGTACAGTATTTCATTTCTCATTACATTGTCATGTTGGTTTACGTCGTTAAGAGTTTCAACTATTTCTCTTCTGTCGTCTACTATCGTTTCTTTTAGAGTATTTATTGATTGTTGTATGACAGTATTAATTTTAATTTGATCATTCATGGCTTTTATTATTTCATGATTGTTTTCTTGATTATTGAGTAAATGTTTCATTATTTCCTGCCTATCGGAATCGTCCATAAGGCCAAACATCCAGTTATTTAATTTTCCTACGAAGTTGATGAGACCCCTTTTCTGTCTTTTAGAAACTGTTGGGATTATAGTTTTGATTTTTGTTTGAATTGTTTGGATTTCTGTTTCCAAATGAAGTCTGTTCTGCCCAGTAATTATTTTTGCGTTTTCATGCATTTGTTCAATAAGGTTGAGTATTTCTGATGGATTAATTACATGTAATATTATTTTAGTTGTATTAACTATTTCGACCATAGATGTATCGATTTGGATGAATCCCGCTTCAGTTTGTATTTGTGTTACCTTCACCATTGCCATCGTCGGTGCTAAGCATATGATCATTAGTAGGAATGTCACCTGAAAATTTGGTTGGTCTTTTAATATTGGTTGTATGAATGTTTTGTAAATTTGATTTTCTAAACTTTGGTTGTTCTTTGTGTCTTACATTTTTGTAATTTTTTATGAAACCTATTTGCCTGTTTTCCACATATGATTCTCTATTCTCATTTGCTTTCTGAATAATTTTTGTTTTTGTTTTTGCTATCCTTTCATGGATAATTTTGTGATCAATCTGGAAATTTTGCACTTCTAATGGAGTACATTTTATAGTGCTATGGAAATTGTTATTATAATACATTATTGCTCTATTAATTTGTGTGGTAATTGGTAATTTTTCTTCAATATTCAGTGTTCTTATTTTTTCTGTTAATGTGTTGTTCAGTCGTTCTATATCGCTATTTCCAGTATGGCTATTTGGTTTTGTGGAATGGTATTCTATGTTTTGTTCATTTAGAAAGTCTTTAATTGTGGTTGTGTTGAATTCGTTATCGAATACGAATTTTCTAGGTTTTCCCCTTAATGCTAGATATTCTTGCAATTTATTAACCATCGTTCTATTATTCCTATCTGTAAGTAGTAGGCAAGTTACATACTTTGAAAATTTGTCGATAAATACTATAAACGAATGTTTGCTGTTAACATAAGTGTCTATGTGGACGATTTCATTGATGGTTTTGGGAGTTTCTGTATGATAATATTTGTTTTGTATCGGGTTCCTATCATATTTTCCCCCGCTGCAAATATCGCAATTGTTTATAATTTTGTGTATAGTTGTTTTTAGGTTTGGGTTGTATAGAATTGATTTAAGTTTTTCGTATGTTGCTATAATTCCGCAATGTCCGCTTTCTTTTTTGTGAAAAAAGGATATTTGTTTTTTTAGTTCATTTTCCGATTCTATATCCCTCGCAAATTTTGTGCATTTGACAAATTTAACCTGATTGTTTGACGAGTACTCATTTTCAATAATTTGTTGTACTATATAATACTCATGGTCGTTAAGGTAGGAATATATTCCAACTTTTCCTTTTCCTACTTCTCTTCTTAGGATATTAAGGACATCATTATTTTCTATATCCTGCTTCCTAATGACGATTCTTTTGTTGCCAAATATTATTTGAGTAGGACTGTCATTATTTTCATCCACTATTATAATTTGTGTTTTAAACCTATTGACGACTGTCTTCAGAATTGGTACACTATATCCTAAGTCTTCCTCTTGAGAGTGAACTGTTTGTACCTCTATCGACTCGTTGTCACTTTGTTGGGTATTCGGGGTTTCTATTTCATTAAATGTGTTTTGGTTCTCTTCATCTTCCCCTTGATTGATTTCATCTTCTTTGATCCTACTAAGGAAATCTGCAATATTATTAGTTTTCCCTTTTATATATTCTAGAGAGAATTTATATTCTCCCAGGCTTACTAGCCATCTTTGAAGTCTCGGGCTGATGTCTTTTCCCGAATACTTTGTCATGAGCCACTTAAGTGGTTGATGATCGCTTTCTAAATCGAATTCCCTTCCAAATATATAGGGTCTAAAATATTTGACTGCCCAAACTATAGCAAGAAGTTCCTTTTCCATAGTTGCATAGTTGCATTCATGTCTATTTAAGGTACGAGATGCGTAAGCAATTGGAGGGCCTTCTTGAGATAGGACTGCTCCGATTGCAAAGTTACTTGCATCAGTCGTGATTTTAAATTTTTTATCGAAGTTTGGGTATCTTAGTATTGGGGTATTTGTGATTAGGTCTTTCAGTTTCTCGAATGCGACTATGTAGTTGGGGTCATTAGTGTTTATAGTTTGGCTCTTTTTTAGAAATTTTGACATTGGAAATGCTATCTTTGCATAATCTTTTACGAATTTTCGGTAGAAACCGGTCATTCCTAAGAATGATTTTATTTGTTTAGTTGTGTTCGGAATCTTTAGATTTTGTATGATTGAAACTTTATCAGGATTTGGTTTAATGCCTTGAATTGTGAGAACATGGCCTAAAAATTGTGTTTCTCTTTTTAGGAATTCACATTTGTCTACCTGTATTTTTAGTTTTGCGTCCCTTAGGGCTCTAAAGATTTTTTTAATAGTATTTATATGTTCTTGGAGAGAGGTGCTAAATATGAGAATATCGTCCATGTACACGACACATGATTTGTTTATGAATTCCCTTAGTACTTTGTTCATCAACCTTTGGAAGGTTGATGGGCCATTTTTCAAACCAAACGGCATTCGAATGAATTCGTAATGGCCCGTTGGGGTTGAAAAGGCGGTTTTCGGCCTGTCTTCTTCTCTTACCGGAATTTGGTGGAAGCCGTTTGCTAAGTCCAATGTTGTGAAATATTGCGACCTACCAAGTTTGTCCAGTAATGAATTCAGATTGGGTATTGGATATTTATCATCCGTTGTAAATTCGTTGAGTTTTCGATAATCGACAACGAGTCTGTATTTTTTGGTTCCTGAATTGTCCAATTTCTTTTCAACAATCCACAATGGACTATTATATGGGGAGTTGCTTTCTCTAATTATTCCTTGCTCTAGCATGCTTTTGATCTGGTTTTCAATTTCTGTTTCATGAATTTGGGGGTATCTATATATTTTTGAGTATAAGGGTTTGTCCGTTGTTGTAATGATTTCGTGATATACTTCGTTAGTAGCTGAAAGGATATCTCCTTCTTTAAAGAGGAGATCCTTAAATTCGTTAAGCAACCTTAGGGTTGCATTTTTCTCTTCTATGGTGAGGTGATCAAAATTGAAGTTATCTATTATTTTCTTGTTTACAATTTTTTCTATAGTGTAGGCATTTCCTATATATTGAGGATAATTATATTCCTCGAAATATAGTTTCTGTTTTAATATCTCAACATATTGCTCTTTGCTGTTAATATATGCCTCAAGGGGTTTTAGAAAATTTTGTCCTATTATTCCTTCGAAATTTTCGTTCTTAAAATTAATTATTTTCCATTGAAGGGTTCCCGGGTGTTTAAACTCTTTTGGAAAAGGGGTAACGACTGTGTATTCTACTTTATTAAAACCGTTAAGTGTTTTAAAAATTTGAGGTTTTTTTAGTTCAGTTCTTGGAAACTGTTGTGGTAGAATAGTGTTTTTTAATATACTGGTTGTCGAGCCTGTGTCTATCAAGCATTTTATTCTTACTCCCTCTATTGTAATGGTTATTATTGGCAGTTGTGATTTTGAGGCCACATTAAAAAATTTATTTGGTCCTCTGGCATATTTTCAGTTTCCTGAATGTTGTCTATCTCCATAGAGTTATAGTTTGTTCTATTTGATCGTTGTGTATCGACACTCATATGTGACATTTTTGATTGTGAAGTATTATTATCTTTTTTATTAAAGTTTTGTCTATCGGTCTGGAAATTTCGCTTAAAATTGTTTTTAAATTCGTTGGATGTTGATGGGTTTTGATTGTTTTGTGTATTAGCTTTATTAATTTGATTATATTGTATTTGTTTACCATTGTTCGTGTATGTGTTTTGCTGTATTTGTAGTTTTTTCTGTCTGTGGTTAAAATGTATGGTTCTATGGTCATCTAATGCTTTAATTTGTGTATATTTTCTTATTATTTCATTCAAAGTGTTATTTTGACTTATGTGGGCTCTAAGTGGAACGTCTATTTTGTCCATTAGAATGTTTACTAAGTCATTGTCAACTCTATCCGGTTTGTATATTTCCGGCTTAGTTTCGTCAAATATGTATATGTTGAAAAGTTCGGCTTTTGCTTTTTCAAAATAAGCAAAAAGTTCTCTTAAGCTACTTACTTTAATGCTTCTACATTTTTCGTTTGGTCCATTAATTTTGATTTAACTTGGTTCCATGTAACATCTGTTCCCAGCTCTCTTATGTATGCTCTGGCATCTCCCAAAATCTTCTCGTTAACTATTATTGCCATCGCTAGATTTATTAATTGATGGTTCCCATTTGGGCATAGAGCCATTACTGCCTCTACTGAAGCGATGAATGCCGTTGTGCTGTGGCCTTTTTCTAGACATTTCAGCTGCCTAAATTGAGTCAAGATATCTTTTGGTGTTAACAAAATGTCATTTTGTGCCCCATATTGTTGTGGTTGTTGCTGGAGTTGTAGCTGTTGCTGAAGCTGCAGTTGTTGTTGCTGTTGCTGTTCCAGTTGCATTTGTAACTGGCTAATTGCTGCCTCCTGTCTTCTTATAACTTCGTTGAGTTGGTTTTGATCTTGTTCCATTTTTAAGTTTGGTCTGTTGTTGTCAAAAGAGTTTTGTCTTCTCATAGAAAAAAAATGTCTTTTATATTTTTATTTTTTTTTTAATTTGTTTTTGTAAGTCACTTTATGTGTTCAGTTATTTAACTTTTTATAGTATATACACTAATAGTTTTTTTTTTCTTTTATATATATGTCACTAAAGTGCACTACTGTAATGTCCTTCGGGACTCGATAGGTTCAGACAATTCTTTGGAATTGTCTTCTTCGACTGCGCCAGTTAAGTATTTTTTAAAACGAAATTAAATTAATGGAACACATACTATTCTTTTGGCGTTTTTTATTTGAAATCAATCTTAAGACTAAAACTTAAAATCTACTGGCATATGCAAATGCCTTTTCGTATCGAAATTGCTTGCTAAGCACAAGCAACGCAATTGTTATGTATATTTTACGCCGCTTATTCCAATCAAGCAATCTGATACGATTTTCGATTTATTTATTTGTTTAAATATTTTTGAACAATTATGCTGATGTCGTCGTCAGCAGTATAATTGTTCGATACAGGGTGAAGGAACGTAACTCGCGCACTGTCCATTTATTAATTTATTTTATTACTTTTTAAAATGTAGCTTTCAGTGGGTTGGCAACCCCAGTCGATTTATTTCGTTAGTTTTTTCTTTTTGCCGCTCTCTCTCTCTCTCTCTCTCCCCCCTTTTTCCTTATTTCCTTTCTATTCTTTTTCTACCGTTTTATATTTATTATCGTTTTATATCCCAAAAAAGACAGTGCGCGAATTTGTTAATATTACATTTTTATATTTCTTCTCGTATTTATACTCTTATTTATATCCACATTTTTTTATTCCTATATCGAGTGATTTTAAAATTGTGAATAAATTAAAGATTACATTAAACTACAAATAACAATACAAGTGTTTTTCAATTGTACAACAAATTGGTTAAATTATTTGCATACAATATAATATCCTGTGTGTGTGTAGCAGATGATATTGTCCACAGCACCAGCCACAATAACAACAAACACAGCGACAAGAAGCCAACGATAAGCGGCCCACCGACAACCCCATCTCAACTCTACACATATATATATATATATATATATATATATATATATATGTATATACATATATAAATATATATATATATATATATATATACATATTTATATATATATATATATATATATATATATGTATATATATATATATATATATATATATATATATATTTATACAGATATATATATATATATATACACATATATATATATATATATATATATATTTATACATATATATATATATATATATATATATATATTTATACATATATATATATATATATATGCACATATATATATATATATATATATGCACATATATATATATATATATATATATATATATATATATATATGTATATATATGTATATAATTTATTTTCCTGCATTATTTACAACGTCTTCCAACATTTAGGCAAATTTTAAATCCGCTTTAATTGTTTGTTTTTATAGCTTATTTTTAGGTATAGTTCTTATTAGTTAAATAGGACTGAAGTCAGCGGAAAATGTGATAATCGAAAGGTGCCTAAGGTCTGTCTTGCGGTATGCGGTCTTGCATTGTCGTATTGAAGCAAAACTTTGCGTCTATGGACTAAAGACGGTCGATTTTTTGCAAGTGCTGCCAATTTTTAGCACCTATTAATTGTTTTTATACCCTGCATAATGCAATATGCAAGGTATAGTCATTTCGGTCAGATGTTTGTAACCACTTGAAGGAATCTTCGGAGATATAGAATATGATATATATTCGTGATCAGCGTCGCTTAAATTTTCGATTTAACGATGTCCGTCCGTCCGTCCGTCTGTCTGTCACCTGGCTGGTTCGCACTATAACTTGAGCAAATATTGAGCTATTTTGACGAAATTTGGCATAAGTAACCTATGATCCAAGGGTACGGAGGGGATTGATACTGGGCATGATCGCTCAATAGCCAAGCCCACACCAAGCATTCAAAGCGACTAACCTCGGAATTTTCAAAATCTTTAACTTGCTATAACTCACTTAATATATCACTTGGGACAACAATATTTGGCACATAGAGTCACATTATGCTACTACATAACACTGCCAGAAATGAGCGAGCCACGCCTACTTTTTATAATAGCTTCCATACAAAGCGTATGTACTTCATTTAAATTGAAACAGCTGTAACTTCTGCAATCTTATATCTAGAACGATCATAATTAATTAATACTTAGGTTAATATGGTAGTTGTACATAATCTGGCAAAAAAATCAAAATGCCACGGCCACTTCTTAATGGGGATACCGTACAAAGTTGCGAAAATTAAAAAAAAGTTAAACCGCTATAACTTTCGACCTATTCAACGTAACAACCAAATTTAAGGTGCGGAATAATATTGAAAAATCAATTGGATTTACAAGAAAGAGGTAAGCCACACCCACTTTTTATATAGCTCCCATACTAAGCCTCGGAATATTCTTAAAAACCTCCTTTAAATAATCCCTTTTAAAACCCTCATAACATACAAAGTACTTCGTCAAAGTCAACCATATTTCGCATGTAAATTAGTAGTATATGCAAAAATTGTTTCTCAAAAAGTGGAAATAAAAGAAAAAGATGGATATTAAGAACATATTTCGTGTTAAGCCTAAAGCTGATAATATCAATTCACTAGTGGTTGTAAAGTTTTACACTCCTTTCGATCGTAATCAGGTCTTGAAGGCTTTTGGCGATTATAGGAGACAGTGGAAGAGGGCAGTGAATTTAAGATTGGCGGGGCTTGACTTGGAAAACTATTTGTTCATACATGAAAGTCTTGATGTGGAGACTAGAAGGCTTTTGCATGCTGCGATTTCCCTTAAGCGTACCAAGACTATCTTTAATGCTTTCACTTATCGTGGCTCTGTTCACATTCGACATTCGACTGCAAAAGAATTCTGAATGTATACGCGTTGGTAGCGTGGAGGATTTGGAGAGAGCAGTTAGTTCTGGTGGATCTGAAGGTGCTGAAAATATCAATAAATAGTTTAATTATTACTCCGTATTCTTGTTTGTATCGGGGTGCTAATGGGGTAGTGACGCGATTATATAGCCTCTCCTATTCAATTGTCAACCTCACCTACACGTCGGTGCACCCTGTCGATAACAGAAGAGGCTCTGACGACATAACACTATAAGCTAAGGTGTTGAGGTACCCGTGCCGAGAGCTGAATGGCTGGTAGTGACTAAAGAACCAAGTCGTTAACGGTCCCCTCCGATGCCCAGGCAAGGTCGGTTGTATTAAGTGCCTTACCCTGGTATACTGGCTCTGCTGGGGTGGACTCTTCTTTCCAGCTCACTAGTGGGAATCAAAACGGAGAACATACACAACAAACCCAAAAACTAGGAAGTAAGGGGGAGCGCTCTGGGAGCGCTTTCGGAGGATGATCTCTTGACCAGTAGCCAGGAGAGCATCAAAAACAAGGATGACAAGGGTGCCAGACATAGCACCCCTGTCATAGACAAAAATATTCCATCAACATCCAACAAAGGGAGCACGCCAGCCATAGCGGCCTCCAAGAAGTCCAAGAAGTCGTCCGGTACCCTGCTGAAAGCGAGGTACCAAAGGGCGCTTTTCATACTGGACAAGATCGCCAAGAATGAGAAAGATGGCCAAGTCCACGAGCGGGATGCCGAGGACAAGGTCAGGTACGAGGCGGTGGTCAAGGAGTACGAGACCTCACTCGCAATCAAAGCAGCACAGCCACAACAACAGCCGAAGCAGACAGCGAAGCGGAATCGGTCACAGGACGTGACTGAACATCCCGCAAAAAAGGGCAAGTACTCCAAGCAGGGGGGGGGGTCCTTCCGCTGTTGCTCCAGCGTCATCAAAGCAACCTTATAGTGAGGTGGTCAGAGACCTCCTCCAGGTTGCTATTGTTGACGCGAAGAGCAACAATGGGAGGCCGGTGCTGGCAGTATGGAACTCTATTGAGGGACGGCTATCTGAGATGGTCGTCGAGCACCTCTTGGAGAAACAAACTCCAGTTCCAGCCTTCAACTGCGAGGAGGTTTGTCGAGGCTGTCGGGTGATCAAATGCGCGGACGGATTCTCGAGGGAATTTCTGGGCAAATGCGTAACTAAGATCAGTAACGCATGGGAAGGTCTTTCGCTTAAAATCATCCCGGCAGCGGAGATTCCCAGGAGGCCCCGGGCGCGTAATTGGTTGCCAAAAATGGCAATGAAACTGGATGAGTCGAAGCTCATCCAGTGCTTGAAGCTGCAGAACCCAGGTGTTCCGATGGACGACTGGTCGGTCATTAAGATCGAAGAGCAGCAGCGCAACAGCCAACCAGTCCTTCTGCTTATCTGCAATGAGTCCCTGGGGGCACTTGAGCAGAGAGAAAATAAGCTTCGGTGTGGCATCAGGGAGGCCAAAATGAAGGTGTTTCCGGCCTCGGTGACTCCGGATGATAACCTGGAAGAGGTTGATGACGCCAACAAGCTCCTAGAGGGGCTCAAGCTGGCTGAGCCGGCCGGGGAAGGTGCCTCGTCATCAACCGCGCAAACTGGAAGTGCGCCACAAACCAGCAAACAAGGAGATGCTGAGAGTGGCGCAGATTAACTTGCAGCATGCCAAAGCAGCCTCTGACAACCTCATAATCCTTCTCAGAGAGGAGGACATCGACATCTGTCTTATACAGGAACCCTGGATATGGCGCTCAAAGATTATGGGTCTGCACACCAGGGACTATAACCTTTTTTATACGCATGGTGAAGGTAAGCCAAGGGCGTGCATCCTGGTAAGGAATACAATTAACCCTTTCTTTCTACCTAATTTTAGTTCTTACGATGTCGTAGTGGTCAAGATCGAGTCGCAGAGCGGTCGTAGTCTCATGATCGCTTCAGCGTACTTGTCGCATGACCGTCCAGCGCCTCCCGAGGAGGTCCAACGGCTCATCAGCAACATCAGTAACAGCAAGGAGGATGCTCTATTGGGCTGCGACGCCAATACCAGACATGCGATTTGGGGAAGCAGCGAAACAAATGAGCGAGGTGAGTCTCTTTTTGATTTTATAATATCCTACGATCTCAATATTTCTAACAAGGGCGATTCACCTACCTTCACTTTCCCCGGTTCGGAAATCTGTAGTATGTGGGAAGAAGTCCTTGATATTACTCTCACAACTAACTCTCCCGACCTCGTAATTCGTAACTGGACAGTTTCGAAACGAATCTCCCTGTCGGATCATCGAATGATTCTCTTTGACCTAGGCTGGGAGAGGGAGATTAGACAACCACATAGAAACCCCATACGAACATCTTGGAATCTTTTTGACAAGGTAGTTAGCGATAGACTCCATAGAAATAGAACAGCCATAGAGTCCCGGAATAATCTGGAAGACCGGGTCAAGTCTCTAGAAAAAAGTTTTCAGGTGGCCTACAAAGTTGCCTGTCCTATATCTAGGAGTACGAAGATCTTCCCGCCGTGGTGGGATAGGGATCTGAGCGACCTGAGGTCCAAGCTCAGAAGAATCTTCAACAACTGCTATGCAACGGGTGACTTTCAGGAGTATAGATATTCCCTGAGGGAATATAAAAAGCTATACGGACTGCAAAGTCAAAATCTTGGCGGGAACACTGCGAGTCGATAGAGGCCACGAAGGACTCAGCAAGACTCGGTAAAATCCTGGCTACAGACCACTCTAATAAAACCTTTATAAAGCGCGCCGATGGCACTTGGGCGGAATCGGCGGCCGAAACTTTAGATATCCTCATAAATACTCACTTTCCAGACAGTCCTGATGAGGCAACGCAAGGAAGCGAACTGGTACAGCAGGAAGTATCGGCGGCGCTGCTGGATAAAATCATGACTGAGGAGAAAATAGGGTGGGCAATCAATAGTTTCTCACCTTTCAAATCCCCGGGGGTAGACGGTATTCTCCCTATAATGATGCAGAAGACTCAGAATTCTTTGGTTAAGGAGCTAAAGGAGATCTTCCGTGCTTGTATTCGCTACAACCATATCCCGACTACATGGAGGAGAACAAGGGTGGTTTTCATCCCCAAATCGGGTAGAAGAGGACATGAACTGGCCAAGGACTTCAGGCCAATAAGTCTTATGTCCTTTGTATTAAAAACTCTAGAAAGAATCTTAGACTTATATATACGGGAGCTTCTTGACGAGAAATCTTTCTCTTCAGGTCTACAGAAACTGCGCTACATGAGGTGGTACGCACAGTGGAGAGGTCCCTTCTGTATAAACAATTCACTCTGTCGGCGTTTGTTGACGTAGAGGGAGCGTTCAATAACGTCAATGCGGACTCCATTAGATCCGCCCTTGCCAGGACAGAAACGGCAGAACCAATTAGAAATTGGATCTCATCCTTACTCACTAACCGCGAAATAACAGCTGAGCTAGGGGGTGCAAAACGTAGTAAGCGGGTACGTAGGGGCACACCGCAGGGGGGCGTGCTGTCCCCCCTGCTCTGGCTCATAACTATAAACGATATCCTTGTGGAACTTAACGCAAATGGAGTTAAGATTGTAGCGTACGCTGATGATGTGGCGATCCTAGTCTCGGGTCCCTTTCCTTCCGTGATGAGTGAAATCATGGAAAGAACGTTAGCAAAACTAAGTAGGTGGGCACAAGATTGTGGCCTTAGGTTGAATCCGGATAAGACGGAGTTACTGCTCTTTACGAGAAAGTACAAACCACCTACCTTCAGACTACCAACACTAAATGGACAGCAATTAATCCTATCGAACAGTACCAAGTATCTGGGACTGACTATAGACTGCAAACTGAATTGGAAAACATGCATCGAGGAGAGAGTACGGAAGGCCTGCATCGCTTTCTATGCTTGCAAATCGATGTTTGGTAAGAAGTGGGGTCTAAGGCCGAACATGGTACTCTGGATGTACCAAGCGGTAGTGAGACCGGTGTTGACCTATGGCTCTGTAGTTTGGTGGGAAGCTCTACGGAAGAACTATAACACCAATAAACTACGGAAAGTTCAGCGCACTGCGTGCGTTGGTGCCACTGAGACCTGTCGCACCTGCCCTGCAGCGGCCTTGGACCCTATTTTAAACCTCCTTCCAATTGACTTGCACATACTATGTACTGCATCGCAAACGGCACTCAGACTCAGGGAATCTGGATGTTGGAAGTGTACTCAACAAGGACACAGTAGCATCCTTAGGAATGTACCAGTAGATTTAGTTGACAACAGGACGGACTTCTGCCCTCGCAAGTTGGCTTTTGAGAGAGGCATCAAGGCCGTATTTCCAAGTAGAAATGAGTGGAAGAAAGGTGGGATCCTGACTGGTAGGGATACACACATTTTCACTGATGGTTCCAAAATGGACTCTGGAGTTGGAGCAGGAATCTATTCGGAGTCCTTAGAAATATCAACGTCCGTAAAACTTCCTTCTTATTGCAGTGTGTTCCAGGCGGAGGTATACGCAATTCTGCAAGTATGCGAATTGCTCCAACAAAGGAACATAACTGGAAAGGCAACAATTCTCTCCGATAGCCAGGCAGCTATAAAGGCGCTAGCCGCGCCAACTGTTAGGTCAAAGCTGGTCGGAGAGTGTAAACAAATAATAACCGCAATATCTGCCTACCTCGAAGTATCAGTTATCTGGGTTCCAGGACACAAGGGAATCGCAGGCAACGAGAATGCTGATGAGCTAGCTCGCAGGGGCTCATCTGCAGACAATGAACGAACACCCTATGCCGATGTAGGTGTTCCCCTAGCTGAAGCCAAGGGGATTATCCAAAAACACTACCTCAACAAAGCGCAGCGGAAATGGACTAGCACCACGACCTGCAAAATTTCAAAAGCCACCTGGCCAGACTACAGCGAGAAGAGGACAAGGAGCCTTCTGAGTAGATCTAGGGCCGTCACACACAAAATAATAGCAGTATGCACACCCCATTGGTACACATGCGGAGAAAATGGGTATCCCGCACAACGACCACTGCAGAAGCTGCAACGACATCACCGCTAAGGAGACGGTAGAGCATTTCTTGTGCAAATGCCCGGCCTTATCCAGAAACCGATTAACATCCTTAGGTAGACCTTTCTTCGATAACCTAGGACAGGTATCTAAAATAGAGATCTCCCATATACTTCAATTCATAAACAACTCCGGCTGGTTGTAACTCATCTTTCAACACTCAGTAGGTCTTAGCGAGATTTATGGCTCAAAAAGGCATTCTATTTGCTACTTGAGCGACCAGGGTCGCAGCCATTCTACCTACCTACCTTGTTTGTATCTGTTGCATTCTTCATTCTTCTACCTATATTCACTTTTACACTTTCGTTCATCTTCTGCTTTATGTCCTATCATTCTTTTTTCATTACTCTTAACTCCCTTAATACTACTTCTAAATAAATGCTTACTGTTTGCTGTTATCATCATTCTGGTGTTATGGTTGTGAATGAAATTGATTACAGCGCTGATGAAAGTCACAAAACCTTGATCAATATCATGTGTAGACGCCACAAGGGTCTTAAAATTGTATACTTCAATGCCCGGAGTCTTAATGATTTTAAACTTGATTGTGTAAAGTGTGCATTTGAGGATTCCTTGGTTGACGTCATATGTGTTTCTGAAACGTGGTTTGAAAGTGATGTGAAGGATGAATACCTCAACTTAAGAAATTATAAACTATTTCGCAATGACAGGTGTGATAGAAGAGGTGGAGGTGTTGCAATCTAGTAGATCTAGTCTAAATGTAAAGTTTTTGAATAAATCTAGTGGATCAGATATAAAAAAAATAAAAATAAATATGTGGCACTTAAAGCCCCAAAGGGCTCATTGGCCGAGCTTCTCTTCCATTACTGTTGTGCCTCTTAAATTTTGGACAATATTAGAAGGGACCTACTTATTTTAGCCGGTTCCGAACGGCAGAACACTTGTGACATCACTTTTTCTGAGCTTTGTCACAGAGTCCTTTAAGAAGATTTTTCATGGCAAGTTGTTACTGTCGGAAGAATTGCCAATTGCTTGCAGACAGGTGAGTACCGTTCGAAAGAAAAATCTTATCGATATTAAATTTGTTATGCATCAGCCGGGGATTGAACCACGACCTACAGATCAAAAGGCGAACACACTAACCACCGAGCTACGGCACCCAGAGTGGATCAGAGATAGAGTTCATAAATATAGAAATTTTTGATACTAGTACTAAAATTTTTCTCTCCTGCGTTTATAACCCCAATCACAGCTTCTGTATTGACCCGTTGTTCACTTCCATTTCTAATTGTGTGATTGACTATGATCACTTTGTTCTATGTGGTGACTTTAATCTGAACCTTTTAACTAATAATAGTTACATTAAGCGGTTTTTTGATGGTTTATATGAGGTTAGTCTCAACATTGTCAATACTAATATCCCGACTAGATTTGCAAGCAACTCTCAACCTAGCTTACTTGACATATCTGTGGTATCTGATATTTATTTGGTGTTATTATTTGATCAAATATCTTTTACCTCTGATCATGACTTAATTTTTTGTACTTTGAATATTGGTCTTAGTCCAGTCGTCTCGGAGAACATGTTTGTCTATCGTGATTATAAATTCATTGATTTCACATCTCTGTACAATGACTTACTTGATACCGATTGGTCTACCTGTTGGTTCTTTAGTTCAGTTGATGATAAATTAAACTACTTTATTACTGAGCTTACTAAACTATTTGACAAACATGTTCCTTTGAGAACTCGCCGTGTGATCAATAGCTCGTGTCCCTGGTTTACGCAAAATGTAAAATTAGTCACAAAACTTACAATAAATGGAAAAAAAATCCAACTGAATGCAACCTTCTGGATTACAAAAAGGCAAGGAATGAAGCTACCTCTATGGTCAGATTGTCGAAGAAGATGTTTTTTAGATCGAAGCTTCAATCTTCATTACCGTCAAAACAGCTGTGGCACAATTTAAAAAGTATTGGTGTGTGTTGTAGTAACTCTGAAACATGTCGGATTGATCCCCAAGAACTCAATGACTTTTTTATTGTTAACACTGCTTCCATATTGCCTAAGATTCTCCATAACAAAACGTCTACCAAATTTCAAGACCGGTTTCAGTTTGATGCTGTGTATGAAATGGACGTTGCACGTTGTTTAAACAAAATTAAGTCTAATGCTGTTGGAGAGGATGGTACTGCTATTAAGTTCATTAAACTGGTATTGTCCTACGTATTGAGTCCTCTAACACACATTGTTAACCATTGTTTTACTTCCTCCTGTTTTCCAAAAATTTGGAAAATGGCTACAGTCATACCCATTGCAAAAAAATCCATGTCTTCAACACCTGCTGATTTTCGTCCAATAAGCATACTGTCATGTTTATCAAAAGTCTGCGAGTCCCTCATGGCTGAGCAGATTTCCAGTCACATGAGTGGGTGTGGTCTCATATCTCCTCTTCAATCTGGTTTTCGCGCTGGATATAGTTGCTCCACCGCAGTAGTAAAAATTTTGGATGATATTAGAATACAGTATGACAAAGGGCATTAGACTCTGTTGTGTCTCTTGGATTTCTCAAAAGCATTTGATAGTGTTAACCACTCTCTGCTGTGTATAAAGTTGAGACAATACTTCGGATTCTCGAATACTGCTGTTCGTTTGATGGAAAGTTATTTAAAGGAGAGGTCTCAAAGGGTTAAAGTGGGTAATGATTATTCTGCTTTTAACAGGGTAACTAGTGGTGTACCACAAGGCTCTGTTCTTGGGCCCCTTCTTTTCTCATTATTCTTAAATGATATTTTTACAGTCTGCAGTTATGTCAACATGCATGCATATGCTGATGACCTTCAACTTTACTTGTCAAGCCCTATTGGTCTTTTTGAGGATTTGTGTTTTAGAGTTAATGAGGATCTATGTTCTATTGGCGAGTGGGTTGAACCAATTGAAATCGAATGTTCTTCCAATTTCTAAAATATCTTACTCTCATGCTATTTCACCAATTTTTCTTAACGGAACCCAAATTGAATTTGTGAGCAAGGTTAGGAATCTTGGTTTTATTATTAACTCTTCCCTTTCTTGTGAAGACCATATTAATAATGTGGTGAGTAAGTCGTATTCTGTTCTTCGTAACCTCAGAATGACTGCAGCATTTGTGCCATGTGAAACTAAACGAAAATTAATTCTCCAATTGCTGATCCCTATTTTAACATATTCTGATGTTGTTTACAGTAAGCTGGATTCCAGGTCCTTGCAAAAATTACGTATACCATTCAATAATGCTGTTCGTTACATTTACGGTTTATAAAAGTTTGATCATGTCTCGGCCTATAGTGGAAATATTCTTGGTGTTGATTTTTCTAATTATCTTGATGCTAGAAATTGCATCTTTTTATACAGACTTATCCACTCGCAGAGTCCAGCGTACTTGTATGATAAGCTTCAATTCTGTAGGTCGGGTAGAGGCAGAAATCTTCTTATACCAAAATTTAATTTCAAAAATTCTAGTAGGTTATTCTTCGTTAGCGCTGTTAGATTGTGGAATTCACTTCCGCTACATATTAAAAATGCTGTTACTATGGCAAACTTTAAGCACCTAATTCTTCTACATTTCTCTAACAAACCTTAATTAAATTTTTTTTTCTTTTCTTTTTTCTTTCTTTCTTTCTCTCTCTCTCTCTCTCTCTCTCTTTCACACGCACTTTCTTTTCTTTTCTTTTTCTTTTCCCTTTTCCATTTTCTCGACAGCCCTATTTAGTTTTAAGCAATTACTTTATTCCTTTATTTTTTAAGCAATTTGTTGTTAATATCTTTGAAGTTGTTATTTCATGTTTACTCTGTAAAAGATTATTATATCTTATATGTGAAATAAAATGGAATTAAAATAAATAAAATAAATAAATAAATAAATTCGAGTAAACTTTTTATATATATTTATATCTACATATGCAGGGTATAATTTAGTCGGCCGACTTGAAGGTGATTTTTTTAGTTATTATTTGTTATGGTTTTGTGCTGATTAGTAACTCTGATGGTACTAAGCGCTTCAATTGCCTATTATATGTAATTTCATCGTTTGGTAGCTGCCTCATAACAGGAGTAGGATGCGAGAGTAATCTATCGATGTCGTAGTTTGTGATGTACCACTCAGCGTTGATTATAGTTCGAAGTATTTGTAGCCGTTGTATGATTTGAATATTCGATTTGCTAGCAGTTCTAGATATCTGAATTCCATTTTTCCAAATTGGTGAGATTACCGCTTTGTATATGAGTATTTTGCTTTCCATCGATAGTTTTAATTTCGAGCAAAATAGTTTGAATAGTTGATGGCAATAATAATCAGCTGTGATCGTCTGGTTTGGTTCCAGCAGATTAAAATAAGCGATACCGGCCATATCACACCAAATAGACAGGAGAATATTCTTGGGATGAAGGCCGTCTCTGGGGGTTGGTTCTGGTGTTTCATCTTCATCTAACCACTGGCGTTGGCGAACAGGTTTATTGTAAAGGACCCATTTTTCATCCCCTCTTATTTTCAAGTAACTGCAGCAGCTGAGACCACACATTCACTCTCTGCTGAAAGTTTGCGGTGGAAAGTTTATGCGGAACCCATTTTTCATTTTTGCCTAATTGAACCAGGTGCCTGTAAACTGTTCCATGTGATGAATTTAAGGGGGAAGACCACTTTGACGGTTTGAAAAAATCGAATTTTTGTGAGGTGTGTATTTTAATGTAGTATGCATCTATAGTCCGCCAGAAACATTTAAACGAGGTAACGAGACGATTTTTTTAAAAATTTCCCGGGGCACTGAGCGAGTTTCTAAAACTTCAAACGCGTTTATCTCGGAACGACATTTTGTAAACTGGTGGGACATATCACGCTTGCAGTTTTCAACCGATTTTGATGAAACCTTGCAAAATTATCGAGAATTTAATTCTGCATCGAAATACTGGATGGGATTTTTGATATATTATAATTTGGATTTTTAAAGCACGATTTTGAGGCAAATTTTACAGGTAAAAAATTAACAATTTTTTGTAAATAGCCACCATTTTCGTAAAATTTAACTTTTCAAAAAACGGCTTCAGTATTTCAGTGCGAAATTATATAGAGAATAACCTGCCTATCTAACTTTTGTTCCAGATTCACTAGCCAAGGGTCCAGATGTCCCACCGATGGGCAAAACCGGGCTGGAGGGGGCTACGCGACCTGGTGCAGCGTGTACAGGGAGCCCGAAATCCAAGCAAAAAAAATGTACATTTATTGTAAAAAATATAACTAATAAAATCATATAAAACATTTTATCATTGAAAGTTGTTTTAATGCTGAAAAAAATTCTGAAAAACTTTATTTTCCGACAGCTCAAGGTGGTCTTCCCTCTTAAACTTCCAGCCATCATATCGACTGTCAAATTTGGCTCAGCCTCCACGAGTTGCAGCAAAGGCGTCGGAGTTAAAGACCTCAGGACGATCAGAACGTGGGGCATTCTCAACTTCACAATCACCACTTCGGAATTTGGAAATCCACTTTTGCGCAGTCCTTATAGCCTAGACAGACGGCAGCCTAATTCCGGATTACCGGCGCACTTAATCCGTATAAAATAATAACCTGACAGACGGCAGTGTTGCGGATAAACTAAACTGCTGATTGCTGTTTTATTAGGTCTGCTCACTTACATTACTATCACTATCAATTTCTGTCATCTGTCACTCTCGATATGAGAAAATCTACAAAAAGTACGAGAACTGAAAACTATCAGAAACTTGTAAATTGACATTCACCGTTCGTAATTGACAGCTGGATTTATTTGTTCGCCAACGCTTTTCATGTTGAAAACTGTTAACAATTGTTGAAAGTTTTTTATTAGCAAACACACCTAATATTTTGTAAAATGGATCGAGAAAAATTCACAATAGACAATTTTCAGCAGTGTTACCATCGCAAATTACCCTAATCCTCTTTTATTTTGAGAATTAACTCATAGAGTTTATGCGGATTAGCTGCAGTTAATGCCCGAGTTAATTCGAATTAACTCGGTAATCCGGAATTAGGCTGCCGTCTGTCTAGGCTATTACTCTCACGGTATTTTCCCCATGAGCTGCGTTTATTTCTGTAGCAGCAATTGTTGCAAAATACTAAAATTCCATTTTATTTTTTAACAACGCGTGCTTCTATCCGATCATTTTTGGTACGCAAAAAGCGCCTACTGTGAAACTATTGAAAAAATAACGCACGCACTTAAAATTAAATTAAAAGCTTCTTGTCCGCACTGGCTCATCAATTTCAGATCCCCATTAAACTTGATATACAAGGTCCTACTGTACAACAGCATAATAAAGCCAATTTGGAGTTACGGAATTCAATTATGGGGGAACACTAGTAAGAGCAATATTGAAATCATACAGAGATCTCAGTCTAAAATGTTAAGGATGATAACTGGTGCACCATGGTATATTAGAAATGAATGTATACACAATGATTTAAATATCCCAATGGTAGAAATTGAAGTTAAAAATACTAAACAAAAATATACTAGAAGATTACAAAGACATCCAAACACAATAGCAAGAACCTTGTTCAATACCTGGTATACTTCGCGCCTTCGGAGAAAGGACCTGCCAGCCTTCCAATAAAAAGAAGAGCATCGTACAAAAAACATTGCTCTAGATAATAAGGAGCTACTGTTGTTGAATTTGATTAAAATTTTAAAACTTATTGTTAGATTCTTTAGGAATAGATTCAATAAATAAAGATAATAAAAAAAAAACTTAGGGACTAAGCTGATATATCAACGTAACGTAAACAATGAGACACCACAAATACATATAATTTTATATTTTTCATTTATTTTCCAATGCAAGGCTACTATACCGACTATTTGCAAGTAACGAGTATACAGCTCGAAGAATACGTTTAAGGCTTGACAATCTCAGCCATCTATTGCTCACCCAGGTTCAATATAGATGAACAGCAATACAAATAATTTTTAGTACTCTCAAAACTAAGTTTATTGCTGCTGGAGATTTTAATGCAAAACATACTCATTGGGGTTCATGTTTGGTAACTCCCAAAGGTAGAAGCTCTTTTCTGCGATAAATGCTCTTGGACTTAACGTCTTGTTCAATGGCAAACCTACATACTGGCCATCCGACAGACGGAAGATTCCAGATCTTATTGACATCGCTGTCACTAGAGGTATTGATAATGTACACTCTCTTGAGCATTCCTCTTTAGAGATGTCCTCCGATCACACCTTTACGATAATAACTATCTTCTCCAACTCTTATCAGAAAAGGGGTAAAAGTAAGTTCAAATTTAAAATGTTTTTAAGCTCTCACACTGTATTGAAGACTTTACTAAAGTCTGAGCAAGAAATAAACTTCGTCATTTATAATTTTACGCAACTGCTCTCTCAAGCAGTAAAAGTTACCACACCTCATACTCAATTTCGAATCTGTCGAGAATGTACCCACCAAAACATTCTAAAGCTACTCTCATTCAAGAGAGAATGGCAAATGCAGAGATCGTCTTCTCTAATGAAAAAATTGAATGAATGTGTTAAAAAACTGGGCCATCTTCTAAAGGAAATGAAACTGTAGAGTAGTGTGACAATTAGAAGGACACATTTGTTGTGTGGTATTATGTGGGTGTGAACTTTGCGGTTGAATCTGAGTAGCGTGTGAAGTGCTAGGGTGCATTTTTTGTGTCGTATTATGTGAGTGGGAGCTCAGCGACTGATGAGCATTTGACGAACTTCTTGGTGGATTAGGGTTAAAACGATCCCCAGAGTTACAAGTAGGTTTGGTCTCACGATGTAAGAACGTATTATGGCGTTGTTGGCGCTTAGCGCAACTATGTTGACTCTGACTGACTGCTCGCGTGTTAATACCGGTTATGTCAATATCATCGGCATACGCTAACAGCATGACACTTTTGTTGAAGATATTGCCATTATGTCGTAGATCAACAGCTCGTATTGTTTTCTTCATAATAAGATTGAAAAAGTCGCACGATAACGAATCACCTTGTCTGAAACCCCGTTCGGTATTAAACGGTAGGGAGAGGTCCTTCCCAATTTTCACTACACAACGGGAGCTATGCAGTATCATTCTGAAAAGACGAATGAGCTTTGCAGGAATACCGAACTAATT
The DNA here is from genome assembly GCA_963854835.1 of Megamerina dolium. Classification (NCBI taxonomy): domain Eukaryota; kingdom Metazoa; phylum Arthropoda; class Insecta; order Diptera; family Megamerinidae; genus Megamerina; species Megamerina dolium. The sequence goes on along the minus strand of OY978527.1, from coordinate 26,150,323 downwards.
GCTGAGTAGAGGCAATCCCTTACCGGACGGTCAAAATCGGCTTTAAATCAACAAATAGATGGTGTGTGTCGATCTGTTTCTCTTGGATCTTTTTCAGGATTTGGCGCAGTGTGAAAATTTGGTCGATGGTAGATTTACCAGATCTGAAGCCACACTGATAAGGTCCAATCAGGCTGTTGAGCATGGGCTTCAATCTTTCACACAATATGCACGATAAGACCTTGTATACGATTCTAAGAAGACTTATTCCACCGTAGTTAGAGGAAATTGTGGGATATCCTTTCTTATGTAAGGAACAGAGAACACTGAGCCTCCAATCATTGGGCATACTTTCATCCGACCATATTTGTCTGCAACTTTGTTATTATTCGGCTTAGATATAGCCTCTCTGATCTCGTCATGGTCAGGTGGTGGAACATCTACACCATCATCCGTAATTAGGGACTTCAGGAGATCTTCTTCACTTGCGGGATTATTTGAGGCATCGCTATTCAGTAACGTGGAGAAGTGTTCCCTCCGTAAGCTCAGTACACTCTGGACATCTGTAACCAGATTCCCATTGTTGTCAATTTGAAACCTGATAATGATGCATCATTGAAAGCTACATGTACTGTATCTTTACTTTATCGTTTTGTTACAAAATTCAAAAATTTTTAAACAAAACGATACTAACTTTAAATTATTTTCCATTACTAAACTTCAAAGGAGGTAAATATATCAGAAACATAATAAAATACTCCGCGCAACACAACTGACAATTTCGCCAAATATATTGTATAATTGTTATGGAGTTGGTGGTTGGTGACAATATAGGATTGTGATCTGTGCATACACACTTTGGTTGATGCAGTTGGTTTTTAAATTTTGTTAATTGTTTACTTTTAGGCCATTGTTATTTATTGTAATAATTATTATTTGTTTAATTCACTATTCATTTTAAATCACTTAGCTAGTAAGAATACACTGCAGGTTTTAATGATATTATATAAAAAAAATTAAATGCGAATGTATTGAAAAATGAAAGAAAATTTCGCTCATTATCTGTCTTCTGTGAAAGTGAAATATCCAAAGTTTCTGAGTGGTGCACAAATTGTGGTACACATACATACGAATCAGAAGATTCTAGCTGATTCGAATATGTTTGTTTTTGCCTTCGCCAAAAAAATAATATACCATCGATATTTGGAAATGTTCCGCTACATGGTGTAGTAAAAGGAAATCCACTACTTTTCCAATAGATGGTTTAGTAATCTGTATCACGCGTTGTATAAGTGCGATCAGGTTACACTAGATGGTGTTAGAAAGATAGGATTTCGTACTTTCAGGCAGTTTTGTGATTGCTTGACTCAGTATTGTTTGAGCACACGTTAAAGATGGACACCAGTAAAGAGAAAATACGCCATATTTTAGAGATTTTCTTCGATAAAGGCGAAAACGCAAGCCAGAGGGTTGAAAATGTGAATAGTGTTTATGGTCCTGATACTGTAACAGCCAATTACGTGCAATTTTGGTTTCGTGGATTCCATTCCGGCAATTTTGATGTCAAAGATGCAGCGCGCTCTGGAAGGCCAATTGTCCAAAATATCGATAACATAATGGAAATCGTCGAGTCTGACCGTCATGTAAGCACTGTTTCTATTGCCCAGGAGCTAAACATTGCACAAAAACCGTTTGGAACCATTTCAAGAAATAAAACCTTCAATTTAATGCAAAATAATGGATTTCCTTTTACTACACCTAATATAAAGAAAATAATACTCAACTGCGTCGTTGTACATTTATTTTTTAACTCTTTTCGGGAAAAGGCAATTTTCGTTGTACTACCTACTCATTAATTTGCCTTAGACATATATAAAGTGTATGCATATTGGCTATAACCTTTGATTGGCCACTTTCATATCATTTGTTAAGAAGAAAACAGTCAGGTTTTACGTATATACATACTTACATGATATTGAATTTGGTTACTGTTGTTCGACCAAAGAAGAGTAACAAAAGTAATTTTATGCACTCTACTTTTTTTTGTTCTCAATTCAATACATATTTATAATATTGGTCTCAACTATCACTATCGTGTTACTAACTCTGAGATTTGGCTATTTCTCTTGAACACAGTAGAACGTACTGTGTAATAATTACAAGAACTCTTTTTTTTGTATACACATTGATCATTTCTCTTAAATTCTGCAATTAGCACAATACAAAGTACTATGTAATAATAACAGCTGCTCGTTTCCCGTTGTACAACTTCCTTCATGTGACACACCATGTTTTTCTGGTTATTATGTTTCGTGGGCAAGTTTTCGAGACAAGTTCATGGCCCTATATTGAAGCAATCCCCGATTATCCCCGGTGGAAAATTGTATAATTTCTTACAAAAAACCCATGGATAAGCCTACAGTATAATTAAGTCAATTCTGTGGAGTAATTATGGCTTTACCAGTGCTTGATATAATTTGGAAGAGAGGGACGAGAATAAGCTGATTCTCGTCAATATTTAACTGAAATCTCTATTCGATTTGCAGCCAGTAATACAAAAAACCGGTTCAAACATAAAACGCTTATAGCGAACAATAAACCATTGCATAACGAACTAGCAGTTGTTAAATATTGACAGAAGTCAATAGGATGCGATCTTCGCGTATCTATGCTCTACGAAGCTGCCAAATACAACCTCATGTCTGTAGAAGCAAAGAATTAAAGACAAACGCTTGAATCGAAGTTGGACATACGAAGTGGATCTCGGCAACCCAGCCAGCGACAGAATCGGCAATTCAGCCATCCACAGAATCGTCAACCCGATCGATTCAATCCCCTCACCCGTCCAAACAATCCCTCGGTGAATTCGAAAAATATTGACACATATCACGTGAATGTCACCACTCTCAATAGCCCACTGTGAAGCTTATCTTATCCCACTAGGTCCTCTCTAAACCACCCTGTGGATTTAACGAGCGAAATCATCTTTGTTAGTTTTATATTTGCAACTTTAATGATACTGTCAAGAGAGTCGATTCTGAGCGTATTGAACCTCCTCCTGCAGAGAGCCATGCACCCGCACAGGAGGTGTTCTACGGTTTCTTCCTCTTCAACATCCTGACAGCTTCTACAATAGTCGTAAAAAGGTTCCCCTAGTCCTTTTTGCGTGCCTACCAATTAGGCAATGGACAGTTAGAACCCCAATTATTCTTCTGGTGTTCAGCCTATTCCATTTCAAAAGTAGCTTAGTTCGACTTAAGCTCCATTCCGGCCACGTTAGCCCACTAGTTACACAGTTAGGGGTTTGCCTCCAACGCGTGTTAGCGACATCGATGGTAAACCTATCTACCTATCTATTAGTAACTTGCAAGTTGTCAATGACATTGAGACCAACGTCTTGTGCTGGTGGAGTGGTATTGTCGTACCTTGCCTTGCCAATTCATTCGCCTTGCATTTACCCTCAATATTGCTATGGCCAGGTACCCAATACGGATTATGCTAAATTCTTACGAACGCTCAGTTAATAGTAAATGGCATTCAATCACTGTCTTGGATGAATGTATTGCTGATTGTAATGATCTCAGAGCAGACTGACTGTCAGAGCAGATTTTAATTTCTTTTGTGGTGAGAAGATATTTCTTGACAATTAATAGCCCTTCTTTGATGGATAAGTTTCAGCCTGATATACACTACGATGGTCTGGCAAATGGAAGGAATTAATAGCTAGCTCCTTGGAGTAGACTCCCCCTCTCAGTTGCTTCTGTAGTTTAGATCCATCTGTATATATGACAACCTTACCGGTTCAATATATTTTGCAATCCCAGTCTTCTTTTGAAGAGGTGATCGTGGAGAATGGTTTTTCTACCTGCAGTTCTACCGAACTACAAAAGTCAGTGGGCCTGGGGATAAATCGAAACTTTTGTAGGATAGCAGAGTGCCCCCCTGAGTTAATGGCTAGAAGAAATAGTTCCCTTAGCCTCAAGGCCGATTTTACTGCTAGTTACTGTCCGTACAGGTCATTCGGCAGAAGATGCAGCATAACATTCATTGCCGCTGTGGGAGTTTGATGCTTTCCATACGCCCAACCGTACTGCTTTTATTAAGGACCGACTACCATACTAGAATGCCGTATGTCAAAATTGGTCTTGCTACCGTCATGTATAACTAGTATACTACTTGGTGTTTTAAACCCCAATTCGCTCTCACTGCCTTTTTACACTAATAGAGTGCTATAGCTGCCTTTTTCGCCCTATCCTATCGCGAATCAGCCCTAGGTAGTAGCTTTGTCACAAAATAGCAGTATGATACCGTTCAAAGTCGGAGTTCTAACGTCAGGTAACCTTCGCCAGGTTACCATGGTATATGTATACTAGGGTGGTCCTTTAATGTAGGAAGAAATTCCTTACACCAGGTTTCTTAAACCTCATCTCCTCAATCGGTAATACCACGAATTTTGGTTCCGATTAGAGACGGTTAAGGCATCCGAAATTTGACCCATGTGTGATACACCTTGACCGTCTGCAATCGGGACCAAAATTTATATGTGATATCAAGGACCAGAGTAGTATCGATTTACCCAAAATGGTAAATGGAAAAAAAATTATATATAATTTTTAAAATTCTCCAATTGAGACCAAATTTATGCGATATCTTTAACCATAATATTCCAAATTGATAGTGAGACTTAAAAAAGCAATGTTCATTTGAAACTCAGAACCACGCTAATGTATACAAGCATTTCTAAAAAACAAAACAAATTACTTTTCCCCGAGGAAAATATATTAGAGACACTGCTAATGCTGTGTATACATATTGCGAAACGACAAACCAGAGAGGCTAATCAAATTAGCAATGTACCTGAAAATGCTAGGCATAACATAGACATAAGTGATATTTATAGCGTCTACATAATTTGGTTTATGCTGTAGCGGCGACTGTTGCAACCAAATATGGTTTCCGGTTAAGGTACCAACAGAATGGAGCGCGAAGAAAGAGAGTCAATATGGTTCCCATGAGAATTGATAAAAAGATAAAACTTCTGAGAGTTGACATGGAACGGCTAAATGTATACCTTAGCGGAGGGTGTGGCAGACGGCTTAAAAATAAATGCAGAAGAATTCTGAGAATGCATAATAGGCATTCAAGGTACGAAATAAACGATAACGATATACTCCTTACCAGAAACACAGTAACACAAAAGCTCTCTGTACAAATATCTAAACAGCGCAAGTATAAGCTCTCCAACAGAAGAAAACAAAATAATAAAATCTTCTGCTCAAATGAAAAAGCATTTTACAGAAGTATCAGTAATGGTGAAAATGACGAGAACGATAATGTACCCAATATTGAAAATTTCATGCGGTACTGGACAGAGCTATGGGAACAACCGAAAACTCATAATGACAGTGCTAGATGGATAGAGAATGAAGAAAGGCGCTGCATAGGGATACCAGTGTTGAGTGAAGAAAACCTGATACTGGAACAACTTAAAGCTATTTTAAGTAAAATGCATAACTGGAAGGCACCTGGACTAGAGCAAATTCAAAACTACTGGTACAAACGCTTCACAGCTATACATCAGAAACTCGCTGGTTTAATAAATGAAGCCATAAGCGAACCAGAAAAGTTCCCATCGAAATTGATAGTAGCCACTACATTCTTATTGCCAAAAACAGGGTGGCTTCCAAGGAGACTCAGCCAACGCTCGACCAATAACATGTCTATACCACTATATATAAAATTGTCACTGCATGTATAAATGTATTGATTTACGATCACCTACAGAAAAACAACCTTCTGTGTAAGGAACAAAAAGGCTGAGCGAAAGGATCAAAGGGATGTAAGGAAGAATTAACGGTAGATCAAACCTCTACGTTACTTACATTGACTACCAAAAAGCATTTAGTAGTGTCCCATATAGCTGGATAGTGAATAAATCTTGAATTATATAAAATACACAGCAAAATTATTGGTTTCATTAATGAGGCGATGTAACGCTGAAAAACAAAACTTGTTATAAACGACAGAAACGGGCCACTAAGTAGTAGAGAAGGTGGCATCCGAAGGAGTATATTTCAGGGTGACTGCTTGTCACCTCTGCTCTAAATCCACTGAGCAACCTTTTGAATGGTACCAAATACGGTTTCAAACTACGTGCAACCGGTGATACAAAATTGGTCACCCACTTATTATATATGGCTGATCTTAAAATTTATGCCGGAAAAAAAACCAAATGGAACATTTAATGCTTCAAACATCGCGTTTTAGTAATGATATTAATATGAACTTTGGGCTTAATAAATGTAAGACGCTGACAATTATTAAAGGAAAGATCAACACAGCTGAGGGTCTAAATCTTGTAGAGATTGGAAGAATTGATAGCATGGAACAGAATGAGGTATATAAATACCTTGGTAGTGCCCAGAACCGAAGAATAGATACAAGAAATGTAAAAATTGCACTAACCAGAGATTTCAAATCGAGGTTACACAAGCTAGAAAAGTCAAACCTTTCTGGGAAGAATCTAATTAAAGCCAATAACACGTACACAATACCAGCATTGTGCTATAGCTTTTGCATAGTCAAATGGACAAAAACTGGGCTAAGCGACATGCAGCGCACGATAAGAACAACATTGACAAAATATAATTTCCACCATCCAAAATCGTGCATAGAGAGAATGGTTATGTCCCGGAAAGTGGGGGACGTGGGCTTATCGACATATTAACACTGCATGACCACCAGATAGCTAACCTTAGAAAGTATTTCTTGGAAAACGCAGATAACTCAACCTTAATTAGGGTAGCAAGTAGAGCCGATGACAACTACACGCCACTTAATTTGAAGGGTGAATTTGTTCCACAATTTGTTCCGTATTATAAAAACTATCCAACAGCAGTAGCAGAAAATGCAAACGCTTGTGTATACTTCGACCGCACTATTTACACAGAACACACAAATCAGCGTAACCGCTCCGACATTACAGTTATAGACAAAAGTAGATGAATCGGCATTATGATTGATGTTGCTGTTCCAAATAAAAGTAATTTGAAGAAGTCGTATCTGGAGAAAAAACGAAAGTATGCAGAATTTGCCGTGGAAATTAGAAGAAATTGGAACTTATCGCAAGTAGGATCAGCATTTAAAGAATTAAAGTCAGACATTAGAGACATTAGAAAGCTAGGTTTAAGAGAACACATAATTAACAAAATGCAAAAATCAATAATTATCGATACCTGTCATATTGTAAGAAAAATTTTGAATATCAATTAATTTAGTAGTATACATATTTATTCTGTAATAGATTAAGGTCACCAGAATATATGTCATTTGTACTTGTAACAGAGAATAATATAATAATAATAATAATAATAATGTGTATCTCTTCCCATAGTGGGCGACTCCCAAGCCGGCGTCTGTCTCCTTCTTGATGCTTCAGACCAAACTGATTCTTTTCTTTATTTCCACTTTTCATGAAAGTTACAAAATATATGCTTAATCAGAAATTAAATATATACTTAATCAGAAATTAAATATAATTTACAATATTATTTATTGGAAATGCTTATTTGCATAATTATTGATTTTCTACTATATTATTGCAAGAGATGCATTACCTTGGAATTTGGTTTTTACATTTAAAATAATTTTGTCAATATCGTTCGATGCTGACTGTGCATTTATATGAGTAGGTAGGTTACTGACATTATACGTAACTCGCGTGACAAGTGACCGGCAGACCACAAAACCTTCACAACGCTTCGCTCGGGCAACCCAACATTCTGATGTCTAAACTCTTAGTGATGCTTCCTGAGAAACGCAAAGCGGGACCCCACTAGCAGGGATGCTAAGGCGGAGAATGGAATGGACTTCAGATATGGATAATTTTACCATAAAGTCGTATTTTCGCTTCTGCCCTCAAGAGCCGCGGGCGCCATCTCTGCCACAACAGGGTCGCGATTGAAGTACTCAAGACCGACCGTCAACCGATACACAATCGGCGGAGCAAATAATGAAGCAGGAGCTTCGGCAGCATCTAAGCAGACCAATGGCAGAATTTGAGGAAATTGAGCTACCAGATCGACAAGCTATTCCTAAGCAAAGTAGCTCCAACAAACTAGCGATAGTAACGCAGATCTTAAACACTAAAGTACTCCCGGCGCTGTTAAATAATGACACCTTCTTTGAGCATCTACAGTATCTCATCTACTGCAGCGTAGTAGCGATAATAAGGCAAAGTGGAGGAAAGTTATTTCCTAGGAGCCAAGGAGATTGCATGAGTCGGAACTTGCCAGCATGGGAAACTAGACGAATTGAAGCTCTACGCGCAGATCTAGCTATTGCTTTTCGATACCAGCGTGGTAACAGCTGGCGTAAGGTCTCTAAAAGCTTGCGAAGAATAACCACGACCTTCCCAGGTACGCTAAGTATGAGGCGCCGAAACGAACTATGGAAGACAGTTTTACAAGCGCTGTGCAGAAGGTGACCTAAAGGCGGTTGAAGGCCTTCCAACTGTAGAACGTTTTCAGTAATATTGGTCAGGAATCTGGTCCGTAAGCAGCGAGCATGATCAACGCGTCCCTTGATTATCAAGGAACACCTCAGTCCGCTCAAGAGATGGTTACAACCCAGATATCAGAGCAACACCTTCAAAGTTATAACCAAATTACATAATTGGAAAGTCACAGGAAACGACAAACTGCATAACTACTGGTTCAAAAAACGCACAGTAACACACGCGCACTTACTACGGTTCATTAATAGGTTTATTGGGAACCCTAATGAACTTCCTCGTACTTATGTAAGGACCGCACTTACATGATCCAGAAAAGAGGCGATGCCTCGGACCCGTCGAAGTACAGGCCGATAACTTGCTTAAACTCGTTTTACAAAATATTGACCAACTATAACCACTTTCTAGAGCAGTGCAATGACCAAGTGGAGAACGGAGATATTCCTATTCAACACCGGCCAGCAGCAGAAAACTTCAGAAGTACCAGTCCAGCATGGCATATGTCAAAAGGACTCCCTCAGCCCACTATGGTTTTGCCTTTCATTAAACCCGCTGTCGATTTTGTTGAACAAGAGCGGTAAAGGTTATGATATAAAGCACGGCCGCGATGCTCATATATTATCACACTTCCTATACATCAACGATCTAAAGTTGTACGCGTGGAGAGCTGAGCACCTGCTGGCACTATACACCTTGACTGAGAGCTTCTCGACAAATATTCCAATGGAATTTGGCATAGACAAGTAAAGAACCGAAATTGTTATCAGGGGTAAGGCGGCAGTAGGAAGAATACTGCAAACAACTCAACATCAGATAATCCTGCCATTGGATGAACATGAATCTTATAAATATCTAGGAGTTCTGCAAAGCAACAGAGCCAACCAGAGCGAAATTAAATCCGCTCTGAAATCCGAATATTAGCATATAAAGACCCCAATTGCGCAAAAATAGCGGTTTGTGGAAAACTCACGCCCGCATCTAGAAACACCTCCATGAGGCTTTCTTTAATCCTGTTTTCTCAGACATAATCACCCAAATGTCGATAGAATTTATTTTTATTATTTGGATTCTCCCAAGTTTAATAATTAGTTCCCACTTCTGAAAGCTATAACCATCTGATTCAATGTAAATAACTCGATTCCTCTTCAGCCTCAATTATTATGTTGTCTCCTTTTTACCGGCAGAACGGAAATGCCCATTTTTTATTCTATTATTTTGAACGCGAATCAAAAAAATTGTTGTTGGTTTCAATAAAAAATGAAAAATGAACTCCAAAAATGAACATATACATGTCAATCAGTTCTGGTTGCTGTTCTCGACACCAATGAAACCAATTGCACCTCTATTCCTATATGTAATTTTATATAAAGAAAAAGAAAATGTGAGAAAAAATGCTTTTAAATAATGCAACATTTCATTACGGGTATTGCGTACATACATGTTTATTATGTTGACAACTGCGAAGGATTATTAAATTTTAAGCAATAATTATATAAATTCTCTTTAAAGAAAGCTATTCGGGATTGCTTTTTTTTTTAAAGTTAACCAAAGAAATTTTATAACTCTAAATTTATTATTTTATTTAGAAATGGTGTTTTCGTGGAGCATAACTCCCGTTGTGCAGTGAAAATTGGGAAGGACCTCTCCGCACCGTTTAATACCGAACGGGGTTTCAGACAAGGTGATTCGTTATCGTGCGACTTCTTCAATCTTATTATGGAGAAAATAATACGAGCTGCTGATCTACGACATAATGGCACTATCTTCAACAAAAGTGTCATGCTGTTAGCGTATGCCGACGATATTGACATAATCGGCATGAACACGCGAGCAGTCAGTGCAGCATTCTCAGAGTTGGAAAGAGAGTCGCGTCGGATGGGTCTCACGGTGAACGAGGGCAAGACGAAGTATCTAGTGTCAACAAACAAAGAGTCCCGGCGTCTTGGACACCACGCCACTGTTGACAACTACGCTTTTGAAGTAGTAAGGGACTTTGTCTATCTTGGAACCAGCATTAACAGCAGTAATGACGTCAGCTTGGAGATCATGCGTAGGATAACTCTTGCTAACAGGTGTTACTTTGGGCTGAGTAAGCAATTGAGAAGTCGAGCCCTCTCTCGAAGAACGAAAACTACACTCTACAAGTCTCTCATCATGCCTGTCCTAACATATGGCGCTGAAGCCTAGACAATTTCCACCTCGGATGAGCGAATACTTGGAGTTTTCGAGAGAAAAGTCCTACGCAAGATCTTTGGACCTATTTGCGTTGGTGGCGGATACCGAATAAGGTACAACCATGAGCTGTACGAGCTGTATGCCGATATTGACATAGTAAAGCGCATCAAAATCCAGCGGCTGCGCTGGCTAGGTCATGTCGAGCGAATGGAAGAACACGCTCCAGCTAAGAAGGTGTTATATTCGGAACCCGCTGGAGGACGACGCAAAAGAGGAAGACCAAACCTCCGGTGGAAAGACCAAGTACTGGAGAACCTGACGGCGCTTGGAATTTCTAACTGGCGCCAGCTAGCGTGTTATTTTCGGCCTAAATCGATATTCGGTTGTTATGGCCACATAAGTAAGTAAGTAAGTTTTCGTGGAGCAGAAAGCACTGGAGCAGTGAAGAAATTATTACTTTGTTGCAAATTAATGAATGCTTATGGGATACAAAAAAATCAAGTTGTTGTAATCGGGAAAAACGGTCCTAGATGCTATGCAACAGCAATTGTCTAAAATTGCAAGCGATAGAAAAAAAAACATGATATCCGGGCAAAAAGACCCTTCGAAGCCAATATAGCAAGAGTTTGGAAACACTTTAAAAAAATCATATTTTGAGTATTTTTCCATCTATTTATTGGTCTACGAACACTTTATTTATATTATTTTGGCAGAATAGCATTTAAATTGATTGCTTTTGAAACAGTACGGGCACTTGGAGAAACAATAGCGCAATAATATGAATGACGTTCCAATATACAGTGGCTCCCAGCTTATTTCGTACAGTGACAGTTTAAAAATTGCTGCAGTCGTAATTCATTACTGATAGTTGTTGATCAGGCTGTATTGCATTTCCAACTGGTGTTTTATTTTTTTAAATATCTTGTTGCGTGCGGCCTGATTTCTGCATACACATATGTGTGTGTTCATCTTCATCGTCTTGATATTGTTGTATGGTAGATTGCCTGTAATATAAAGAGAAAGAAAAAATGTTATTAAACTCTGTTAGTAAAAGATATAAAAGTGTTACAGTTTGTATATATTGTAACGAGTATCGATAGTTGGTTACTCATCACTATTGTGACTGACACTACAGCATCGAAACGAATGTCAGCAAAAAGAAATAAGCAATAACCAGAACAAGCCAACGAGAAAGAAAGAGAAGAATCTCGATAAAGGAAGATTCTGGGGTGTTGCCAACGGAGTATAAATAGAGCCAGTGTTGAGAAGTGAGAATCAATCGAATTCCGAACGTGACTGCGCAAACATCTATACAGAGGCAAAAGTTTCTAGCACATTAAAGTGTTATTGTAAATAGTTGATTATAAACAGAGTTGATTGTAAATAGTGTTTATTAAAATAAATTGTTGCTATATATGTATAGTTGTATAAAATAAGTGTTGCAGTTATTATTAACAGAATCCAGTGATCGAACAAGGTAATTCAAATAGAATTAAACGCTCACAGAATAAAAACGTAACAATTGGTGTCAGAAGTGGGATTCTGTAAAGATGGTGAAAATTGAACAACTAAAAGTGGACCAGCTTAAAAAGCTGTTGGTAGAGATGAATCTATCGTCATCAGGTGCAAAGGCGGAACTGCTGGTGAGGCTGAGGCAAGCTATGGAGGCTAAGGGAATTAATGTAGAAGAACATGAGTTCTTTGAGGAAGCCGATATACAAGCAGTTGTGCACGCTGAGGAAGAGATCAAAATAGATTCGAGTGGTCAACTCATGGAGTTCATGAAAACCATGATGCAACAGTTACAAGAAAGTTCGTCTCGACAAGAGGGCGTTATTAGTGAATTACGTACGGAAATTCAAGGAAATGCGTCTCGCATTGACTCCAAGCTTCAAGAACATTCGGCTGAATTGCGTATGGAAATTCAAGAAGGTTCGTCTCGCCAAGAAAACTTCATTGGAGAATTCCAGAAGACAATTAACTACAAACTACAAGAAATTTCTGGGGATATTAATGAGAAAGTGGCAGAACTAAAAGAACATGTAGATGAAATTTCCAGAGCCATTAATGAAAAAGTTACAGATCTGAAGGAACATGTAGATGATTTGGAAGATAAGTTCGAGAAATTACAGCACGATCTCAACCAACTAAAAATAAATGGACCAGCCACATCAGCTATTCGAGATTCAAGCACAATCAAACTAAAGCCATCAACATTTGACGGAAGCACGCCATTCAATATCTTCAAGCTTCAATTCGAGACAACAGCTTCGAAGAATCAATGGGATGATAGCGACAAGACTGCTGCTTTAATAGTCGCATTAAAAGGTAATGCTTCCGAGGTGTTACAGATGATTCCAGAGAAAGATCGTGGTAGCTATCAGTCACTGATGGACACACTCCAGCGAAAATATGGAAATGAATACAAGAGTCAATTACATCGAGTGGAATTGAGATCGCGAGTGCAACGGAGTAATGAGAGCCTTCAGGAATTGAGCGTTCTCCGGTAATTCGGAAGAGTTCGTCGAAAAAATAAAAATAGAGGCATTCATAGATGGCATACGTGATGGAGAGACAAAGCGTGCCCCAGTCATGTCACCCAGGAATACTTATGCCGAAACAGTCAGTAGTGCCTTGACGTTTGAAGAAGCCAGTTTGATGTGTCGACCAATGCCACGGGTACGCCAATTAGAAACAGAAACAACAGATCTGGTTGAAGCAGTGCGTCAGGCAGTAAAATCAGTAGTTCAGCCTGAAGGAAGAACAACAGGTCGACGCGAAAACAAGTTTACTGGTAAGTGCTTCATTTGTGACAAACCAGGACACATGGCGCGTTACTGCCGTCTACGACGAAAGCGATTAAGATCCAATTCTCCAGGAAGACAAAAGAAGGAGAATAAGGTGGATAGTGATCGCTCCACTAACACAAATCCATCGTTAAACTAAATCGAGTCAGTTCAGCGGGGCGTGAACTGACTCCAATAGTGGGATGCCCCATCATTCACATTTCACAACTACAGCGTGTCCCAAGCAGCTTGACTATTGATGGAAAATTGGACAATATAGAATTCATGTTAACCCTGGATACTGGTGCATCACATTCTATAATCAAGAGCGATTTGGTAAAGAGGTTTGAGCCTTTAATTGGAATAAAATTGTGTACAGCAACGGGTGAGGATACACAAATTCTGGGTAAGATAAAGAAACGAGTATATATTGGAAATTACACGTGGGAACATGAATTCATTGTGGCCGACATCATCGATGACGTAATAATTGGTGTTGATTTTATGATTGACAACGGATTTACGTTAGATTTAAATCAACGGATACTGCGCTATGCAAATGTCGAATTACCATTGAACATCGGTTACAAACGGAGTGGAAACATCAAACGAGTACTGGCATGTCAACGCCAAGAAGTTCCAGCAAAATCAGAAGCGGTGATTTGGGCACAGATAAATGTGGATGATGGGACAGGCAAGTTGTGGTTAGTGGAAGCAGATAAAGAAATACAAAATAAAAACATCATACTTGGTAGGACGTTAGTGGAACCTAAAGAAAATGGAATAGTACCGGTGCGAATATTAAATCCAACTAATACATCTACAGTTGTGAAGAAAGGAATGGTGATTGGTCATTGCCAGGAAGTTACTGCCGTAGTAGACTGCGAAAATGGTTCGTCGATAAAAAGTGGAAGATCAAGAACTGTCAGAGCGGAAATAAAAGCACAGATGGAAGAATGGGCAGGTGTGCTTACCAACCAGCAAAAAGAAAAGGCTTTACAATTATTGGAGAAGTACAGTTCAATCTTTTCTTCAAATGGAAAAACTGGAGGACGAACAACCATCGTGAAGCATCACATTGACACCGGTGATTTTAGACCAATTCGTCAAACACCACGACGAGTTCCATTGGCCAAAAGAGACGAAGCCATTAAGCTGATTACCGATATGCAGAAACAAGGTGTTATTGAACCATCAGCGAGTCCATGGAGTTCACCAGTTGTGCTGGTAAAGAAGAAGGATGGAAGTACTAGATTCTGTGTGGATTACAGAAAGCTGAATGATATTACGAAAAAAGACAGCTATCCACTGCCAAGAATCGATGACACTCTGGACACACTATCTGGTGCGAAGTGGTTCTCAACTCTTGATTTGCAAAGTGGTTACTGGCAAGTGGAACTTGGTAAGGAAGACAAGGAGAAAACAGCTTTCAGTATTGGCGATGGTCTATGGCAATTTACAGTCATGCCATTTGGTTTATGCAATGCGCCAGCTACTTTCAAACGTTTGATGGAGCGTGTACTCAGAGGACTACACTGGAAAACGTGCTTGGTGTACCTCGATGACATTATTGTGATGGGAAAAGATTTTAACGACCACCTGGAAAAGTTGAAAGAAGTATTTGAGCGTATACAATCAGCAGGGCTTAAACTGAATATGAAAAAGTGTTCACTTTTCAGGCAAGAAGTTAAATATCTTGGTCATAAAGTAACAACAGAAGGGGTACATACCGACGAGGAGAAAGTAGCAGCAGTACAAGAATGGCCTATTCCGTCGAATCTTCACGAGTTAAGAAGCTTCCTAGGCGTATGCACCTACTATAGACGATTTGTTCCTGGATTTGCAAACATCGCCAGCAGTCTGCATGAGTAAACAAGAAAGAACAAACCATTTGTATGGGGCGAAGACCAACAGAAAGCATTCGAACAACTGAAAGAAAAACTCTGTTCAGCACCAGTATTAGCGTATCCAGTACCTGGACAAAAGTTTGTGTTGGGCACAGATGCGAGTGGCTATGGAATAGGTGGTGTGCTCTCTCAGATCATAGGTGGGCAAGAAAAAGTAATAGCATACTACAGTAAAATCCTGTCGAAGCCAGAAAGAAACTACTGTGTCACTCGAAGAGAGTTGCTCGCAATACTGGAATGTGTAAAGTATTTCCATAAATACTTATACGGTCAGTCATTTCATCTAAGAACTGACCACGCAGCGGTAAGGTGGTTATTACAATTTAAAAACCCAGAAGGACAATTGGCGCGCTGGATTGAAAGGCTGCAGAGTTTTGATTTTACCATCGAACATCGTAAAGGAGGACATCACGGCATCCGCGTTGCCGTTGCTCTATCTCGTCGTCCTTGCAAAATGGAATGTAAACATTGTTCCCGAGTGGAAAGCAAGGAGCACATACGACTTACGAATATATTGTCGGAGGAGTCATGGACCACCGAACGAGTGCAAGAAGATCAGCGGAACGACCCAGATCTCGTAAAGATTATGGAATACAAGGAGCAGGGCATACGACCAGATTGGCAAGAAATGGCTAATGAGAGTCCAATAGCAAAGGCATACTGGGCGCAGTGGCAAAGCCTGCACTTACGAGACGGATGTTTATTCCGAGCATGGGAAAGTGAGGATGGAAAAATCACTAATGATCTTCTAGTGGTACCCAAGGCGAGAATAAATGAAGTGATAGCTGAGTATCACAATGCCTCCAGTGGAGGGCATTTGGGAATCACCAAAACCGTCGAGAAAATAAAGAAACGATTTTATTGGGTTGGATGTCATGACCATGTCGCTGATTGGATTCGGAAGTGTAAGCAATGTGCAATGGCCAAAGGTCCCACTAAGAAAAGTCGAGGTAAGATGCACCAATACACCGTGGGTGCTCCATTTGAGCGAATTTCTATGGACATAGCTGGACCATTTCCAATAAGCAACGCAGGAAACAAGTATGTTCTGGTGGTTATAGATTACTTCAGTAAATGGCCTGAAGTATACCCCATTCCAAATCAGGAAGCTAGTACAGTTGCGGATGTATTCGTCAACCAATGGGTTACTCGTTTTGGTGTACCGATGGAGTTACACTCAGACCAAGGTCGAAATTTCGAATCAGTTGTATTCCAAGAGATATGCCGTATGCTGGGTATATACAAAACTCGTACAACACCTTTGCATCCACAATCTGATGGCATGGTAGAACGATTTAACCGTACCTTGGAGGAATATTTGAGAAAAGTCGTAGATAAATACCAAAGAGACTGGGATGTACATATACCAATGTTCCTCATGGCATATCGATGCGCACAACATGATACGACGGCTACTACACCGGCAATGGCAGTTTTTGGAAACGAGTTAAGACTGCCAGCTGATTTAAAATTTGGAGTCGTAACACCAACGAGATCAACCGAAGGTAATTATACTAGTGAAAAGCGGGAACAGTTGGATGAAGTACATCAGTTCATCAGAGAGCGGTCGCAGATGATAAGCGATAAGATGAAGGCCAGGTATGACTTGAAAGCAAATTCAAAAGGGTTCTATGAAGTTGAGCTTGTAATGCTTGATAATCCACAACGAAAGAAAGGCCTGTCCCCTAAACTACAGACTCATTGGGAAGGACCATAGGAGATTATAGCAAAGATAAATGACGTAGTGTATCGTATTCAACGTGCCTGGAATAAAAGAGCAAAGTTTAAAGTAGTGCACTTGAAGCGACTTGCGCCATATCGAGGGGAAGAATAAAAACTTGTTCGGGACGAACAAGGTTAAGAGGAGGGCAGTGTAACGAGTATCGATAGTTGGTTACTCATCACTATTGTGACTGACACTATTGGCAGCATCGAAACGAATGTCAACAAAAAGAAATAAACGATAACCAGAACAAGCCAACCAGAAAGGAAGAGAAGAATCTCGATAAAGGAAGATTCTGGGGTGTTGCCAACAGAGTATAAATAGAGCCAGTGTTGAGAAGGAAAATCAATCTAATTCCGAACGTGATTGCGAAAACATTGATACAGAGGCAAAAGTTGCAAGTACATTTAAGTGTTATAGTAAATAGTTGATTGTAAACAGAGTTGATTGTAAATAGAGATTATTAAATAAATTGTTGCTGTATATAGTTGTATAAAATAAGTGTTGCAGTTATTATTAACAGAATCCAGTGATCGAACAAGGTAATTCAAATAGAATTAAACGCTCACAGAATAAAAACGTAACAATATGTTAACTATGAATGTATAAACAAACTTACAGTGTGACGTCGCTGCCGCAGCAGGATTTCTGTGTGTTTGTTTGTGTGGATTATGTGTATGTATGCGGATAGCGGCCTTCGGTAGAATCGGTAGGAGCGTCCGATATTATTTTTACCTGTGCTATATAAGAAATGATCCATTCATAGCGGTGAGCATTATGTAAATAATGTTTTTTGCGGCTGTAATATGTCGACTTAGCCGTTGGTTGTACCGTGTATTACCGTGTTGTTACATGTTGTTGACTTGTGGGTAACCGTGCCGCGGATCAAGATATCAGTGGAAAGTAAATCGCGAGCGTGTATAAAGAAGATAAAAGGTACCGTGTGTGGTAACGTGTGGCGGATTTACCTGGTATTGGATGACTGGTAGCAGGACCAGGAGTGGATAAAACGTATCCAGTACGCAGCAGCATAAAAGGTACGCGCAGTGCGATCCAGCTAGAATACAATATTTGTTGGATAGAAAGATAAGTACTAAACTTTTCGCTTTTTTTATTCTATTTCGTGGGGCTTACCAGTAGAAGCTGCTCCAAGTGTGTGTCGGGTGCGAATTTTTTTTGTGCGTCGTCCAAGGTGCTGGAAAGCTAAAAAAAAAAGTGATAATTAAATTGTCCTAGAACGGCACTTACCTGGTTACACGTCATCGTGCAAGTCCACGTAAAGCGGGGATACACCGCATATGTGTATTTGTATGTAACTCGCAACTGAGTTACGAGTACATTATTTTGTGGTGGCCAGTTCCAAAGGCACTGAATGGCCTCGTATATGTACATACATATATATTTTGATTTTTTTTTTGGCAACGAGCACTGCCATTAGTTCAGTGGAAAACATTCACATACACTTTCACTACGCTCCAGAGAAACGAACACACCTGCCGAATTCCAATGGAAATCGCGCGATCGTGCCTAAATGGCAAAACAACTTTTTATTTAATTGAAAATAAAGCGAACAAAAATATGGCGTCCCACCGATTTGGAATGTAAGCAAACATATATTTATAAGTGACAGCTAGAGGTGGGAAGAATCATATCATAAGGAAAGAAATGTTGCCAGAATCCAGTCACTTAAACATTTAAGCATGGTTAAATTTTAGTCCAAAGTGTTTCGTGTTTTGCTTCTATTTTTTATATATGCGCGTATATATGTACATATCTATATAGATTAAGTTTCGATTAGATAGATTAAGTTTCTTTTTGTTTTTTTTTTGGATTCTTTTGTTTGTGCGTAATTGTGGTTGTGTCAATACCGAAATTACGGTTTTGTCAATACCGAAATTGCGGTTTTATCAATACCGATATTAAGGTTTCATTTTGCTTTTTTATATTTGGTACCGCTACTTTGTGCTCAAGGGTGCTGAAGTTGAGGTGGGTTCGGTATTTGTTGGTTCAGCGCAGTGTTTTAAATTTAATAAAAGAGGAATGAAATTTAATGTTTATTAAATGTTTATTAATGATCTACATTACTAAATCAATACACATTTTTGCAAATTATAAAAACGTAAGAGATTGAGTGTAATGACAAACTTCATAGAGAAAACTAAAAATAGAACAGCATGTGTATATGTATGTATGTTTATATGCATATGAAGATAGCGGTTATTTCAACACTCTTTCTCGCTATCTTCTTTTCAAAATTGAAAGTTAATCTTTATACAATCCAAATTTCAAAATAAAGTTAGTATGATTCTCTACTGACAATGCTTTTGTTAATTGGTCTGCCAACTGATTTTCAGTAGGTACATATATATTGTACTAAAATTTCATTTCTAGATTGCATATGGAATCTATAAAAATATTGTACATCATGCCGAGTACGTTTCGATGCCTGTGGATTCGCCACTAGATTGATCGCTTGTTGATTGTCACAGTAGATAACCGTTGGTAAATGCTGCACCAAACTCAAATCCGACAAAAGCTTTCTTAAACAAATTACAGTTTTGGTTGCAGAACATAAAGCAACAAATTCGGCTCCGATTGCTTCATAGAACTCCATGCTACGGCGCCACCATTGAGCAAGACAAGCCAGCCAGTTATGCTTTTTCTAGTATCAGGGTCTCCAGCCCAATCGGAATCGCAGTAACGGCTTAGAACGCCAACCGTGTATGCAATATCTGCTCGTGAACAAACCATGAGATACATAAGTGATCCAATAGCTTCTCTGTAAGGAAAATTTTCGTCTTCAGCACCATCATTCTTGGTAAAAATCATTCCAGGTACAGCGACGAAATAACTCTGCTTCTTTGTACGTGATGCTGAACTCGTTATGCAATTTATTCAAAAAACCCATTACTAAATGTTTGTCGTTACCGCAAAGCAGTCCATCATCTACATAAATTGCTAGATGTATAATAAAACCCTGCGATGCGTACGTAAACACGCAACTATCTGATGATGATTGTTTGAAATTGTGTTGCAATAGGAACTCAACAATCTTTTTATTCCATTCCCTCGACGCCTGCTTGAGGCCATATATGCCCTTATTCAGCATACACACTTGATCGTCTACAGCAAAACCACAAGGTTGTTCCATGTATATCAGATCCTCTAAGTCTCCATGCAAAAATGCCGTTTTAACGTCGAACTGGTAAACTTCTAGATCTTCTGCTGCAGCGATTGATAATAAAATTCGAATAGATTCATAGCGCACTACAGGCGCATATATTTCATCGTAGTCAATTTTGTATATCTGGGAACTGCCCCGCGCCACTAGTCGAGCTTTCGTTTAAAAACCCAACGATTTGTAATAACATGCTTGTTTGATGTGCGCGGGACTAAAATCCAAGTGTTACTCTTCCGTAAAGAGTCCAACTTTTCGTTGATTTCATCCAGTCACTGGAATCTGTACTGCTCATTGCTTCATCGAGAGTATTTGGTTCTAGTTCTGCCATAAAAACCTCTGCGATATTCACAGATGTAGTATCTTTACTTGATTTCTTCCGTTGACGTGTATTATATGGACTACTAAGCACCAAAAGCTTATTATTATTGTTTTGTTGCTCGGTGTCGCTGTCTATCAGCTGTTCAATTTCGCCTTGTTGTTCAATATTACTTCGAGTTTTTGTTTCCACCACTTCATTCGGCTCCTTTTGATATTCATTAAAAATTACGTCACGACGCACGTAAATTTTCCTCATTAGTGGCTCATATAATCTATATGCTTTGCTGCCATCATTATATCCAATCATAATGATTTAGCTGAGTTCTTTTCCCATTTGGTCCTTTCATCTTTCGGCACATGAACGTAAACTTCGAAGCCGAAAATTTTTAAATGTTGTAAACATGGTTTGCGGCCATACCATAGCTCGTAAAGTGTAACACCACCAATAACCTCTGATGCAATACGGTTTCTGAGGTATACAGCTGTGTTCGTAGCTTCTCCCCATAAATATAAAGGCAAATTTCTCGAATGTAACATTGCTTTTGCTGCGTCTACAATAGTTCTGTTTTGCCTCTCAATAAAACCATTTTGTTCTGGTGCTCTGGGCGTAGAAAATTCTTGCTTAATTCTCTTTGATAACAGGAACTGCTTGACCGCGGTGTTGTTGAACTCCATGCCACCATCTGATCTCAGTCTTTTTATAAAATGACCATCTGCTTACACAACAGCATAAAATTCCATCAGCATCTGTAAAACGTCACTTTTCTCCTTCAAAAAATAGACAAAACAATATCTTGAAAAATCATCTTTCAATAACATAAAATAATTAGCGCCGCCAATCGAAGGCGAGCTCATCTTGCCACATAGATCAACATGAAACGTCTCACCAGGAATCTTTGCTCTTTTCGCACCAGATTTCTCAAAACTTAAGCGATGCTGCTTACCAAGCGCGCAACCCCCACAGAATGGATTCTGATTGTTGACGTTAGCAATACTTATTCCTTGATTAAACATTTTCCGAAGAGTTTCAAAATTAACATGCCCTAAACGCTCTGCCATGTCTTCATAGATGCTGCAACATTCAGCTCAGAGAAACGTATTGGCTTTATATTCATTTTATAAAGTTTCTTTTCTCGTAGGTCCCGATTGCTGAATGCAATGGCGATGTAGGTGTAACCTGCAAAAGAGTTTTTTTTTTTGTTAATTACAATCTGGTAGATGTCCATGATAGTATCTGTGTGTAGGCACAACTGCCGACGGGTTCGGGGAGAGCATTAAACCGTATACCCATTTTACCGGGCAGCAGTGTCTACATCGTGATTGTAAACGTATGCCTAAGTGTTCATAGGTAGATGAGTAGTGGGGGCACAGGCTTATTAGCCGCGTGGATATCCACTATACATAGACAGTATCCGAAACCATGTCCAAGTGTTGTCTTTGGGTAGCATGTTTGTCGTATGGTGGAGGTAGTTTGAATCGTTCTCCGGAGCGTCGATCCTCAACAATTCTGCTCGAAAAGAGAAAAGAAAAGTTGATATAAACAATATGTGTAAATGTATGTCTAGTAGTTGTAAATGTATGTCATCCTCACCCAAGTCACAAGTTAGTTTTTAATAACTCACTTGCTCTGTTGATCAAACTGTGTGTAGACTAATAAGGCATAGGAGGAGATGCAGGCGACGACGTTCTACATCCCTATATCCCCCTAATATAATAATAAAGTTTTTTTTTTTTTAATACTAAGCATTTATTGTATATTTCTAAAATACCTAGAAACTAGCAATAAGTATTCAAATCTTACAAACTAACTAATTATGTGATATTCCCTACGTTCCATCACAATTTGTTGAGTCGCGAGGTATAGCAATTTCACAGCATATTCAGTGTGTCTTTTCTTTTTAATCGACGATGCCCCGTGCTCAGCAACAATTGTCTAGCAAGGGGATTCGAATGATATGTAGTTTTTGAATGTAGCTTCTGCAGGACATTGCAACTTCCTCAGAAATTGTGGGTTCCTCATATACCAAAGAGCGTTTACAATAATTCGCAGACACTTGGATTGTATTCGCTGCAATTTTTCGATATTAGAGGGAGATGCGATGCCCAAAACTGAATACCATAAGTCCAGATTGGCTTCAGGATTGTTTTATATAATAGCACTTTGTATTCAAAATTCAACTTTGATCTTTTGTGTAACAGCCACCATAACTGATTAATTTTATGCTTGATCTGAGTTTTCTTTGCCTCTATGTGATTTTTCCAGGTCAACCTTCTGTCGAGGTGAATAAAGCAAAATTGTTAAATTTGTTAAATTTCAAGTTCTTGATATAGTAGTAAGTAATAAGCAAACAAAGTAAAGAATATTAAATTACATAAAAACCTTTTTTTTCTGTTGCGTGCGATTTACGACCGTGTGCGAATTGTATGTTTGATCTTGTTGGGTGTAAATTAAAGTTATAAATTTCTTCTTTGGGGGTTTTTATATACCGACGTGTATTTTATAGGGTGACGATCGGTTACGAGTACCAGCATCGAGCAGAGTGCCTTTGGAAGTGGGCAGTAAGCGTATGAAGAGTGCAAGCGAACAGCGAGAGATCCGAAGGAGACGACGCAGTTTGAATTCAGACACTCGGAGAGAACTTCTGGTTACTCAAGTACCAACTCCATATAACATGCCACTGCCACGGTCGCCAACGAACCCGAGGGGAGAGGACCAACAATTCCTCGACTTATCGGAGTCGATTATGGTGAAGCCGAACGCATCGAGAGAAAGGCCTGGAGGGGGTCCGGCGACGCACCCTGGTTCAAGTGCGCCTCAACAGAACGAATTGGTGAAAGGATTCTCGTCTGGAGGGTACCCTCAGCAATACTCTTAGAATACAGAACGACGTGATGTTGTAAACGAAGATGTGCCACGTTACTCCAACCATGATCAGCGACTCCCATCTCGAGTTCCTAGTGGACGAAATGAAAATATAGATAATGTGAACAGGCCTATGTCCAAGCACTTACCTCTGGACAAATGGGGGATCCAATTCGATGGTAATAAGAAAAAATTATTCGTCGAGGATCACAGTTTGATGTTATGCGGAGTTTGGTCGGCGGCAACTTCCGGGGGAATCGATAGAAGCGTTCTTCCATGGGTAATGGGTAAGCTACGAGCACAATTGTTCACACCTGTGTCGGACTGTGAGATGATCCGCATAATGAAACAAAATCTCCGCGACGGATTAGCTCGAATAGTCTACCCGATGAACAGCTACACAGTGGAGCAACTACGGGATCAATGCCACGAAATAGAGTATACGTTTGCGAGACGAGAATGGCGTAGTGGGCCGCAGATGCCAACGCACCGGAATAATGTAGCAATGCGTCATGGCAATGTGAACGAGATGGGCTTGATGTATGGTGTGGGCGAGGGGACTCGAGGTGTGGAGGAAATGGCTGAAGTGGATGAAGTGCAAATTCAGCAGCCACGGATTGTATGTTGGAATTGCGGAAAACCTAATCACGTGTATATAGAGTGTCCATCGGCTCGACGGACGATTTTTTGCTACAAGTGTGGCATGAGTGACGTCGTGACGCCGCGCTGTCCGCGGTGTAGTTCGGGAAACGTTGCGAGGAACGTGATAGCCAAAACGGGGGAATCACGTTTGACACAAACTCCTGTTAGGTCTCCACACAAACAATAGGTACCATCATTGGGTTAACATTCCATATGGTGAACAAAAACAGAAATTAGAGCGAACTAACAAACACCAAAACCAAAAAAGTCGACTTACCTGGGAGGAACGAATGAGGAGGTATAAGGAGCTCCGTGCTAGGATATTTGATGAAAAACAGCTAGGCGGGATGAGGATGGTGACGAGGAGAATAAAACTGGCACGGGAACGATTTCACCAAAGACGTGACACACGTAAATTATTAGTGGCCGCCGTCCAGCGGTGCCTTTCTTCTGATCAGAGGGTGTACGCCGACGTACATATTAATGGTGGTATCTACCAAGGATTGTTGGATAAGGGTGCTTCCGTGATTTATATATCTGTCCGTCGTTACAGCAAAGAACGTATTTGGGGATCGACTTTTGGAAAGAATTTGGCCTAGCCCCTGAAATTTTAAATTGCAAAACGATTGATTGACACCAGTAAGGGAAGTAGCCGAAAATGCATCAGGACACTCACCTGAACACGAGCTAACCGATCGCCAAAAATCCCACCTCGAAGAGGTAATCAACTTTCGAAAAGCATGGCCTGGGTAGGACGCAAGTGGGGAAACACCGTATTCAACTCGTCGCAGGAACTGTATCGTGTAAGGAAAGATGTTTTCCAATTTCACCAACTGTGCAGGCTTTGATGTACGAGGAAGTCGATACAATGTTAGGGTTGAGAGTTATACGGGAAAGTGAGAGTACCTGGAACAATCGTGTTACACTGGTGCGTAGGCCAGACAAAAACCGGTTCTGTTTAGATGCTCGTAAATTGAATAAAGTCATCATCAAAGACGCATATCCGCTGCAAAATATCGAGGGCATATTGAGCCGAATTGACCAGATTATATATATTAGTAGCGTCGACCTAAAACAAGCCTTTTGGCAGATTGAATTAGATGATGAGAGTAAGGAGTACACTGCGTTTACTGTACCTGGTAGGTCACTGTATGAGTTCGTCGTGATGCCCTTTGGTCTTTGCAATGCTGCTCAGCGGTTGTGTCGCCCGATGGACAAGATCATTCCACAGAAATTAAAGGCCAACGTGTTTGTGTATCTGGATGATTTACTCATCATTGCGCCTGATTTTGATATGCTCCTACGTATGCTCAGTGAAGTGGCTGCTTGCTTGAGGGATTCTAATCTGACAATTGGTTTGAAAAAGTCGAGGTTCTGTTATAGAGAATTGCGTTATCTTGCGTTTCATTGTTGGAGGAGGTATGTTGAGGATGGATCCCGATAAAGGGGCGGCGATCCGCAATATACCAATTCCACGATCGTCCCGAGAAGTACGTAGTCTTTTGGGCGCGGCAGGATGGTATCGACGACGATTCATTAACAGCTTCGCTTCAATATCCGCACAGTTGAGTGACACACTAAAACACACTAACTATACATTTATATCGACCTTTGCAGATGATACGGCAATATTGTGCACTCGCTCTAACCCCATAGAAGCTACTAAACTCCTGCAGACTCATATCGATTCTCTCGAAATCTGGCTAGCAAAATGTCGTATAAAAGTCAATGAATCAAAGAGCGTACATGTAACCTTCACGCTAAGGCCAGATACATGTCCCCCACTTAAAATTAATGGCCAATCAGTTCCACAATGTTCCTCAACAAAGTACTTGGCTATTCACCTCGACAGAAGGCTGACCTGGAAAAATCACATAGAGGCAAAGAAAACTCAGATCAAGCTTAAAATGAATCAGTTATGGTGGCTGATACACAACAGATCAAAGTTGAATCTCGAATACAAAGTGCTATTATATAAAGCAATCCTGAAGCCAATTTCGACTTATGGTATTCAGTTTTGGGGCACCGCATCTCCCTCTAATATCGAAAAATTGCAGCGAATACAATCCAAGTGTCTGCGAATTATTGTAAACGCGCCTTGGTATATGAGGAACGTTAACATCCATCGAGATTTAAATGTACCCACAATTTCTGAGGAAGTTGCAATGTCTTGCAGAAGCTACATTAAAAAAATACACAGTCATCCGAATCCCCTTGCTAGGCAATTGGTGCTGAGCAGGCAGAATGCGTACATATTCATTGTGATGGACCACCTTACAAAATTCGTATTCCTGAAGGCGATGAAAGAAGCGACAGCACGGGGAGCGGCTAAGTATTTAACACACGAAGTGTTCTACAAATTCGGAACGCCGGAAATTCTCTATTCGGATAATGGTTAACAATGGTAAGAATTCCAATAACTGGTGGAGAGATTTCGTATTAAACATGTGAGAAATGCTGTGTACTCACCACAGGCGAATGCGTCGGAACGGGTGAACCACTCGGTGCTGAAAGCAATCCGTGCATACATTGGGTCCGATCAAACAGAATGGGATATGCACATCCCCGAGATTGAGTGTGCTCTGCGATGTTCTCTGCACTCGGCGCCCTAGAAGAGACAGAAGTGGAGTTAGTGTTGGGGTGACGGAAAGGTTGCACGAAGCAGCGCCCGTCGATATAATAAACGCTGCCGGAATGTTCGATTCGTTCCAGGGCAGGAGGTGTTCAGGAGAAACTTCGTGCAGAGCGACTTCAAACGAAGACTGAATGCCAAATTGTGTCCAAAATTCACGAAGTGTCGGGTGGTTAGACCAGTTGGCAGTGATATATACGAGCTGGAGCGATTAGACGGCCGTCCACTTGCAGGTTTCATGCGAAGGATCTGAAGCAGTGAGTCTGCAACGAAAAGGAAAATGTGTTAAATAATGTCAATCAATGGGTGAGCGTGTAGGGGTACAGCAGTCCGCTGTGCACACCACCTCTCGGAGTCCTGTTGCGTGCGGCCTGATTTCTGCATACACATATGTGTGTGTGTTCATCTTCATCGTCTTGATATTGTTGTATGGTAGATTGCCTGTAATATAAAGAGAAAGAAAAAATGTTATTAAACTCTGTTAGTAAAAGAGATAAAAGTGTTACAGTTTATATATATGTTAACTATATATATATATATATATATATATATATATATATATATATATATATATATCTATGTATATATATATATATATATATATATATCTATATCTATATATATATATATATATATATATATATATATATGTATGTGGCACTAAAAGCCCCGAAGAGGTCATTGGCCGAGCTTCTCTTCCATTGCTGTTGTGCGTGTTAAATTTGGACAGTATTACAAGGGACCTACTTATTTTAGCCGGTTCCGAACGGCAGGACCCTTGTGACATCACTTTTTCTGGGCTTTGTCACAGAGTTCTTTTAGAAGCTTTTTCATGGCAAGTTGTTACTGTCGGAAGAATTGCCAATTGCTTGCCGACAGGTGGGTACCGTTCGAAAGAAAAATCTTTTCGATATTAAATTTGTTATGCATGAGCCGGGGGTTGAACCACGACCTACAGATCAGAAGGCCAACGCACTAACCACTGAGCCACGGCACCCACATATATATTAACTATGAATGTATAAACAAATTTACAGTGTGACGTCGCTGCCGCAGCAGGATTTCCGTGTGTTGTTTGTGAGGATTATTTGTATGTATGCGGATAGCGGCCTTCGGTAGAATCGGTAGGAGCGTCCGATATTATTTTTACCTGTGTTATATAAGAAATAATCCGTTCTTAGCGGTGAGCATTATGTAAAAAATGTTTTTTGCGGCGGTAATATGTCGACTTACCCGTTGGTTGTACCGTGTATTTAAGTGTTGACTCGTGGTAATTAAATTGTCTTGTTGACTTGTGGGTAACCGTGCCGCGGATCAAGATATCAGTGGAAAGTAAATCGCGAGCGTGTATAAAGAAGATAAAAGGTACCGTGTGTGGTAACGTGTGGCGGATATACCTGGTATTGGATGACTGGTAGCAGGACCAGGAGTGGATAAAACGTATCCAGTACGCAGCAGCATAAAAGGTACGCGCAGTGCGATCCAGCTAGAATACAATATTTGTTGGATAGAAAGATAAGTACTAAACTTTTCGCTTTTTTTATTCTATTTCGTGGGGCTTACCAGTAGAAGCTGCTCCAAGTGTGTGTCGGGTGCGAATTTTTTTTGTGCGTCGTCCAAGGTGCTGGAAAGCTAAAAAAAAAGTGATAATTAAATTGTCCTAGAACGGCACTTACCTGGTTACACATCATCGTGCAAGTCCACGTAAAGCGGGGATACACCGCATATGTGTATTTGTATGTAACTCGCAACTGAGTTACGAGTACATTATTTTGTGGTGGCCAGTTCCAAACGCACTGATTGGCCTCGTATATGTACATACATATATATTTTGATTTTTTTTTTTTTTTGGCAACGAGCACTGCCATTAGTTCAGTGGAAAACATTCACATACACTTTCACTACGCTCCAGAGAAACGAACACGCCTGCCGAATTTCGATGGAAATCGCGCGATCGTGCCTAAAAAGCACAACAACTGTTAATTTAATTGAAAATAACGCGAACAAAAATATGGCGTCCCACCAATTTGGAATGTAAGCATACATATATTTATAAGTGACAGCTAGAGGTGGGAAGAATCATATCATAAGGAAAGAAATGTTGCCAGAATCCAGTCACTTAAACATTTAAGCATGGTTAAATTTTAGTCCAAAGTGTTTCGTATTTTGCTTCTATTTTTTATATATGCGCGTATATACATACATATCTATATAGATTAAGTTTCGATTAGATAGATTAAGTTTCTTTTTGTTTTTTTTTTGGATTCTTTTGTTTGTGCGTAATTGCGGTTGTGTCAATACCGGAATTGCGATTTTATCAAAACCGATATTAAGGTTTCCTTGGGATATACTGCATCGAGCGTGAACAAAATTTTTGTTTGTCGTTATTTTGTTTCATTTTTATATTTTTTGTTTTTGTTGGTTTGAATAATTGTTTCTTTCTTTATATAACTTACAACAATATTGGGCACAAAGAGTTATATCATACTACTATATAACCTCGCCAAAAGTGGGTGAGCCACGCCGTACTTTTTCGTGTAGCTCCCATACAAAGTGTCTGTATTTCTTTTAAATTGAAACAGTTGTAACTTCTACAATCTTCTGTCCAGAATAACCATAATTGACACTTAGATTAACATGGCAGTCGGAAATAATCTGGCAGAAAATCTTATTCCCCACTTCTTATTGGGGCTCCAATACAAAGTTGAGGGAATTAAACAAAAATGTTAACCGCCATAACTTACAAACAATTCAGCGTAGAACAACCAGATTTAAGGTGTGGTTAGTATTGTAAGAGCAAATATACTCACAAGAAATGGGCCAGCCACGCCCATTGTTTATAGTGGCTCCCATACAGAATGACTGAATTTCTTTTAAATTGAAATAGCTGCAGCTTCTGCAATCTTATAATTAATACTTCGGTTAATATGGTAGTTGTACATAATCTGACAAAAAATCAACATGCCACGCCCACTTCTTAATGGGGCTACCATACAAAGTTGCGAAAATTTAAAAAAATTTAAATCGCTATAACTTATGAAGTATTAAAGGTAGGAAAACCAATTTAATGTGTGTATTAATATTGAAAAATTAATTGGATTTACAAGAAAGAGGTAAGCCACATCAACTTTTTATATAGCTCCTATACTAAGTCTCGGAATTATCTTAAAAACCTCCTCTAAATTATCCCTTTTAGAACTCTCATAACATACAAAGTACTTGGTCAAAGTCAACCATATTTCGGGTGTAAATTAGTAGTATATGCAAAAATTGTTTTTCAAAAAGTGGAAATAAAAATAAAAGATGGATATCGATTAAACTTTTAATATATATATTGTTACGTTTTTATTCTGTGAACGTTTAATTCTATTTGAATTACCTTGTTCGATCACTGGATTCTGTTAATGATAACTGCAACAC
Organism: Megamerina dolium; assembly: GCA_963854835.1. Lineage (NCBI taxonomy): Eukaryota > Metazoa > Arthropoda > Insecta > Diptera > Megamerinidae > Megamerina > Megamerina dolium. Next base: position 26,120,185 of record OY978527.1, on the reverse strand, counting down.
TTATTTTATACAACTATATACAGCAACAATTTATTTAATAATCTCTATTTACAATCAACTCTGTTTACAATCAACTATTTATTATAACACTTAAATGTACGTGCAACTTTTGCCTCTGTATCAATGTTTTCGCAATCACGTTCTGAATTAGATTGATTGTCAATTCTCAACACTGGCTCTATTTATACTCTGTTGGCAACACCCCAGAATCTTCCTTTATCGAGATTCTCTCTTCCTTTCTCGTTGGCTTGTTCTGGTTATCGCTTATTTCTTTTTGTTGACATTCGTTTCGATGCTGCCAATAGAGTCAGTCACAATAGTGATGAGTAATCAACTATCGATACTCTTTACACTGCCCTCCTCTTAACCTTGTTCGCCCCGAACAAGTTTTTATACTTCCCCTCGATATGGCGCAAGTCGCTCCAAGTGCACTACTTTAAACTTTGCTCTTTTATTCCAGGCACGTTGAATGCGATACACTACGTCATTTATCTTTGCTATAATCTCATATGGTCCTTCCCAATGAGTCTGTAGTTTAGGAGACAGGCCTTTCTTTCGTTGTGGATTATGAAGCATTACAAGCTCTCCTTCATAGAACCCTTTTGAATTTGCTTTCAAGTCATACCTGGCCTTCATCTTATCGCTTATCATCTGCGACCGCTCTCTGATGAACTGATGTACTTCATCCAACTGTTCCCGCTTTTCGCTAGTATAATTTCCTTCGGTTGATCTCGTTGGTGTTACAACTCCAAATTTTAAATCAGCTGGCAGTCTTAACTCGTTTCCAAAAATTGCCATTGCCGGTGTAGTAGCCGTCGTATCATGTTGTGCGCATCTATATGCCATGAGGAACATTGGTATATGTACATCCCAGTCTCTTTGGTATTTATCTACGACTTTTCTCAAATATTCCTCCAAGGTACGGTTAAATCGTTCTACCATGCCATCAGATTGTGGATGCAAAGGTGTTGTACGAGTTTTGTATATACCCAGCATACGGCATATCTCTTGGAATACAACTGATTCGAAATTTCGACCTTGGTCTGAGTGTAACTCCATCGGTACACCAAAACGAGTAACCCATTGGTTGACGAATACATCCGCAACTGTACTAGCTTCCTGATTTGGAATGGGGTATACTTCAGGCCATTTACTGAAGTAATCTATAACCACCAGAACATACTTGTTTCCTGCGTTGCTTATTGGAAATGGCCCAGCTATGTCCATAGCAATTCGCTCAAATGGAGCACCCACGGTGTATTGGTGCATCTTACCACGACTTTTCTTAGTGGGACCTTTGGCCATTGCACATTGTTTACACTTCCGAATCCAATCAGCGACATGGTCATGACATCCAACCCAATAAAATCGTTTCTTTATTTTCTCGACGGTTTTGGTGATTCCCAAATGCCCTCCACTGGAGGCATTGTGATACTCAGCTATCACTTCATTTATTCTTGCCTTGGGTACCACTAGCAGATCATAAGTGATTTTTCCATCTTCGCTTTCCCATGTTCGGAATAAACATCCGTCTCGTAAGTGCAGGCTTTGCCACTGCGCCCAGTATGCCTTTGCTATTGGACTCTCATTAGCCATTTCTTGCCAATCTGGACGTATGCCCTGCTCCTTGTATTCCATAATCTTTACGAGATCTGGGTCGTTCCGCTGATCTTCTTGCACTCGTTCGGTGGTCCATGTCTCCTCCGGCAATATATTCGTAAGTCGTATGTCGACAATGTGCTCCTTGCTTTCCACTCGAGAACAATGTTTACATTCCATTTTGCAAGGACGACGAGATAGAGCATCCGCGTTGCCGTGATGTCCTCCTTTACGATGTTCGATGGTAAAATCATAACTCTGCAGCCTTTCAATCCAGCGCGCCAATTGTCCTTCTGGGTTTTTAAATTGCAATAACCACCTTAGCGCTGCGTGGTCAGTTCGTAGATGAAATGACTGACCGTACAAGTATTTATGAAAATACACATTCCAGTATTGCGAGCAACTCTCTTCGAGTGACACAGTAGTTTCTTTCTGGCTTCGACAGGATTTTACTGTAGTATGCTATTACTTTTTCTTGCCCACCTATGATCTGAGAGAGCACACCACCTATTCCATAGCCACTCGCATCTGTATCCAACACAAACTTTTGACCAGGTACTGGATACGATAATACTGGTGCTGAACATAGTCTTTCTTTCAGCTGTTCGAATGCTTTCTGTTGGTCCTCGCCCCACACAAATGGTTTGTTCTTTCTTGTCAACTCATGCAGTCTGCTGGCGATGTTTGCAAATCCAGGAACAAATCGTCTATAGTAGGTGCATAAGCCTAGGAAGCTCCTTAGCTCGTGAAGATTCGACGGAATAGGCCATTCTTGAACTGCTGCTACTTTCTCCTCGTCGGTATGTACCCCTTCTGTTGTTACTTTATGACCAAGATATTTAACTTCTCGCCTGAAGAGTGAACACTTTTTCATATTCAGTTTAAGCCCTGCTGATTGTATACGCTCAAATACTTCTTTCAACTTTTCCAGGTGGTCGTTAAAATCTTTTCCCATCACAATAATGTCATCGAGGTACACCAAGCACGTTTTCCAGTGTAGTCCTCTGAGTACACGCTCCATCAAACGTTCAAAAGTAGCTGGCGCATTGCATAAGCCAAATGGCATAACTGTAAATTGCCATAGACCATCGCCAATACTGAAAGCTGTTTTCTCTTTGTCTTCCTTACCAAGTTCCACTTGCCAGTAGCCACTTTGCAAATCAAGAGTTGAGAACCACTTCGCACCAGATAGTGTGTCCAGAGTGTCATCGATTCTTGGCAGTGGATAGCTGTCTTTTTTCGTAATATCATTTAGCTTTCTGTAATCCACACAGAATCGAGTACTTCCATCCTTCTTCTTTACCAGCACAACTGGTGAACTCCATGGACTCGCTGATGGTTCAATAACACCTTGTTTCTGCATATCGGAAATCAGCTTAATGGCTTCGTCTCTTTTGGCCAATGGAACTCGTCGTGGTGTTTGACGAATTGGTCTAGAATCACCGGTGTCAATGTGATGCTTCACGATGGTTGTTCGTCCTCCACTTTTTCCATTTGAAGAAAAGATTGAACTGTACTTCTCCAATAGTTGTAAAGCCTTTTCTTTTTGCTGGTTGGTAAGCACGCCTGCCCATTCTTCCATCTGTGCTTTTATTTCCACTCTGACAGTTCCTGATCTTCCACTTTTCATCGACGAACCCTTTTCGCAGTCTACTATGGCAGTAACTTCCTGGCAATGACCAATCACCATTCCTTTCTTCACAACTGTAGATGTATTAGTTGGATTTAAAATTCGCACCGGTACTATTCCATTTTCTTTAGGTTCTACTAACGTCCTACCAAGTATGATGTTTTTATTCGTTATTTCTTTATCTGCTTCCACCAGCCACAACTTGCCTGTCCCATCATCCACATTCATCTGTGCCCATATCACCGCTTCTGATTTTGCTGGAACCTCTTGGCGTTGACATGCCAGTACTCGTTTGATGTTCCCACTACGCTTGTAACCGATGTTCAATGGTAGTTCGACATTTGCATAGCGCAGTATCCGTTGATTTAAATCTAACGTAAATCCGTTGTCAATCATAAAATCAACACCAATTATTACGTCATCGATGATGTCAGCCACAATGAATTCATGTTCCCATGTACAATTTCCAATAGATACTAGTTTCTTTATCTTACCCAGAATTTGTGTATCCTCACCCGTTGCTGTACGCAATTTTATTCCCATTAAAGGCTCAAACCTCTTTACCAAATCGCTCTTGATTATAGAATGTGATGCACCAGTGTCCAGGGTTAACATGAATTCCATATTGTCCAATTTTCCATCAATAGTCAAGCTGCTTGGCACACGCTGTAGTTGTGAAATGTGAATGATGGGGCAACCCACTGTTGGAGTCAGTTCACGCCCCGCTGAACTGACTCGATCTAGTTTAACGATGGATTTGTGTTAGTGGAGCGATCGCTATCCACCTTATTCTCCTTCTTTTGTCTTCCTGGAGAATTCGATCTTGATCGCTTTCGTCGTAGACGGCAGTCACGCGCCATGTGTCCTGGTTTGTCGCAAATAAAGCACTTACCAGTAAATTTGTTTTCGCGTCGACCTGTTGTTCTTCCTTCAGGCTGCACTACAGATTTGAATGCCTGACACACTGCTTCAACCAGATCTGCTGTTTCTGTTTCTAGTTGGCGTACCCGTGGCATTGGTCGACACATCAAACTGGCGGCTTCATATGTCAAGGCACTACTGACTGTTTCGGCATAAGTATTTCTTGGTGACATGACTAGGGCACGCTTTGTCTCTCCATCACGTATGCCATCTATGAAAGCCTCTATTTTGATTTTTTCGACGAACTCTTCCGAATTACCGGAGAACGCTAGATGACATAAGCGCTCAATATCGGAAGCGAATTCCTGAAGGCTCTCATTACTCCGTTGCACTCGCGATCTCAATTCCACTCGATGTAATTGACTCTTTTATTCATTTCCATATTTCCGCTGGAGTGTGTCCATCAGTGACTGATAGCTACCACGATCTTTCTCTGGAATCATCTGTAACACCTCGGAAGCATTACCTTTTAATGCGACTATTAAAGCAGCAGTCTTGTCGCTATCATCCCATTGATTCTTCGAAGCTGTTATCTCGAATTGAAGCTTGATGATATTGAATGGCGTGCTTCCGTCAAATGTTGGTGGCTTTAATTTGATTGTACTTGAATCTCTAATCACTGATGTGGCTGGTCCATTTATTTTTAGTTGATTGAGTTCGTGCTGTAATTTCTCGAACTTATATTCCAAGTTATCTACATGTTCCTTTAAATCCGTGACCTTTTCATTAATGGTTCCGGAAATTTCCTGAAATCTAAGTTCAATTCCTTTTTGTAGATTTTCGATGACGTGTTCTTGGCGAGCCGAATGTTCTTGAATTTCCATACGCAAATCACTAATAACGCCCTCTTGGCGAAACGAACCTTCTTGAATTTCCATACGCAATTCAGCCGAATGTGCTTGAAGCTTGGAGTCAATTGTTTTCTGGAATTCTCCCATAGCGTTTTCTTGACGTACCGAATGTTCTTGAAACTTGGAGTCAATGCGAGACGCATTTTCTTGTAGCTGTGGTTGCTGCTGTTGCATCATGGTTTTCATGAATTCCATGAGTTGACCACTCGAATCTATTTTGCTCTCTTCCTCAGCGTGCACAACTGCCTGTATATCGGCTTGCTCGAAGAATTCATGTTCTTCTACATTAATTCCCTTAGCCTCCATAGCTTGCCTCAGCCTCACCAGCAGTTCCGCCTTTGCACCTGATGAGGATAGATTCATCTCTACCAACAGCTTTTTAAGCTGGTCCACTTTTAGTTGGTCAATTTTCACCATCTTTACAGAATCCCACTTCTGACACCAATTGTTACGTTTTTATTCTGTGAGCGTTTAATTCTATTTGAATTACCTTGTTCGATCACTGGATTCTGTTAATGATAACTGCAACACTTATTTTATACAACTATATACAGCAACAATTTATTTAATAATCTCTATTTACAATCAACACTGTTTACAATCAACTATTTATTATAACACTTAAATGTACTTGCAACTTTTGCCTCTGTATCAATGTTTTCGCAATCACGTTCTGAATTAGATTGATTGTCAATTCTCAACACTGGCTCTATTTATACTCTGTTGGCAACACCCCAGAATCTTCCTTTATCGAGATTCTTCTCTTCCTTTCTCGTTGGCTTGTTCTGGTTATCGCTTATTTCTTTTTGTTAACATTCGTTTCGATGCTGCCAATAGAGTCAGTCACAATAGTGATGAGTAATCAACTATCGATACTCTTTACAATATTGTAACGTAATGGAGAGGTAATTTCATTTTTGAGGGGGAGTAATGGGAGTAGAACAACGTTGATGTAGGTGCTGCGATCGTTAGTATTATTTTGGGGAATTGCCTACGATCATTAAGGGTGCATGGGCCATCTAGGTAGGGTTGGCACACACAGTTGCACACCGGAACGAGTGATATTAGGGTGAGTGACCATCGAGTCTGTGTTGAGTAGGTGGTAGTTATCTGTTTGAGTGTAGGTTGTCCTGAAATGGGAGACGTTATTGTTCACGCATCGCTCTGCTGTGGCGGGTTGAGGACCACGCCCATTTGATTGCTGATAGCCGGAGCGCAACCACAGCACAAGCACCTGGATGCGTGAACAATAATGGCGCCCTTTAAAAATAAGTGTCTACCAGTAATCGTGTGTCAATCAAGTATGTGGGGATTCTGTATGCTAGGTTTCCATTGTCTGTCCATTTGATCTTAGAATTCGTCGACGTCTATTTTATACAGGCATATTCACACAATGACAGGTGTCAACGAAATATAGCATTACGTCTGTGTACGAATCATTCTGTGTGATATGGCGCTTTGTATTTGTACTCGCGTTTGTTTGTGTGTGCGTGTGTGTGTGTCGTCGATAATACCAATGTCCATATATGTATGTGTATACCGAATAAGGTGTAATGTTAAGATCATGACATTAATGCCGAACGATAAATGATCATAATAATAATGGCGACCAACGTGGAGCCAAAGGGATGAATGTATGTACGGATAATTCAGTAGAATAGTGTTATATATATAAATGTCATTTTAAAACAATCATAATTACGCATAACAATCTTTTTCAATGAACCGCACGATGTTCCGGAATTTCGCATCGGTCATCCTTATGTAATTTTTGAAGTTATGCTGTAATTCCTTTGTCAGGACTGTGAAAGAGCCGTTTGTACTCCGTTTTTTTCGACATTTTTTTACCCCACTTGATAGTTTTTTTTTGCCGATTTTTGAATGATACTTTTTCTATTAACTCAATTATTTTTCCCAGTACACTTCTACGATTATCGTTCCAAAAACACATATTCTCAGTTTATATGGTTGCTATTTTTATTAATCCTTCAGCACGGTATCCATTATGAAATCAATTGAAATTTAATTAACCACAATTATTTTCATAAAATATTACACCTCTGTCTCAGTAATCATCTGTAACCACCCAACAGGATTGGTAATATAACCACGGTATTACAAACTATTGCCAGCTTAGCATTCCTTACATCACTGTATTTATACGTTTTAACAAATAAAGTGAAATCAAAATACAAATCGAAAAGAAAAACTGAATGTGTTTGGGCAGTAACGACACTGTAAAAGCCATTGATTTGTGGGCAGAAATCATCGAAAAAATGCGCTGAGCACACAAAAATTATCATATTATTTTTTCAGTTTTTCCAATCGAATAATTAAATTCGTCTTTTTTCAATAAAAATATAAAACAACTTTCAAAAACATATGAAAACTTTACTATGTCTGTCACAAATGTAGTAAAATATATTCTATAGGTAATCATGGCAAGCAATGGTACTTTCACAGATGTCTGTTACAGGTATAAGACGCGCAATCTAAAAATTATATTGTTACGTTTTTATTTTGTTAGCGTTTAATTCTATTTGAATTAACCTTGATCGATCACTGGATTCTGTTAATAATAACTGCAACGCTTATTTTATACAATTATATATAGCAATAATTTATTTGATATACTCTATTTACAATCAACTCTGTTTACAACCAACTATTTACAATAAGACTTTAATGACCTTGCAACTTTTCCCCCGGAAACTGTATCGACGTTTGCGTAATCACGTTCGCTTAGATTGGTTAATTGATTGTCAACACTGGCTCTATTTATACTCTGTTGGCAGCACTCCAGAATCTTCCTTTATCGTAGTCGAGATTCATCTCTTTCTTTTTCGTTGGCGTGTTCTGGTTATCGCCTATTTCTTTTTGTTCACATTCGTTTCGAAGCACCTAATAGTCGTGCCATTCACAATAGTGATGAGTAACCAACCATCGATACTCGTTATGCCGTGGTTATACTACCAATCAATTGAACGCCCATAAAAAAATTGTTGTTGGTTTCAACACAAAATGAAAAATGGACTCGATAAATGAACATTTAAAAAGAAAATGTGAGAAAAAATATTTCTACATAATGCAATATTGCTTTACGGGTATTGAGTACACAGATGTTTATTATTTTGACAACTGCGAAAGATTATTAAATTTTAACAATAATTACATAAATTCCCTTTAAAGAAAACTATTCGCATTTGTTTTGTATTCTGAGAGAATTTTCTCGTTAAGCAAAGAAATTCTGTAACTTTTAATTTATTATTTTATTTAGAAATGGTGTTTTCGTGGAACAAACCTAAAGAACTGAAGAACACACATATGTTTTTATCAAATCATTCAGCGCGGTATCCATTATGAAATCAATTGAAATTTAATGCAGCACAATTATTTTCATAAAATATTACACCTCTGTCTCAGGAATCAGGTGTAACCACCCAATAATCTAAATTGGTGAAACGGAAAATGAATGCCATGATTAGCACTCAATTGATTGGTAATATAACCACGGATTTACAATATTGTAACGAGTATCGATAGTTGGTTACTCATCACTATTGTGACTGACACTATTGGCAGCATCGAAACGAATGTCAACAAAAAGAAATAAGTAATAACCAGAACAAGCCAACGATAAAGAAAGAGAAGAATCTCGATAACGGAAGATTCTGGGGTGTTGCCAACAGAGTATAAATAGAGCCAGTGTTGAGAAGTGAGAATCAATCGAATTTCGAACGTGACTGCGCAAACATCTATACAGAGGCAAAAGTTGCTAGTACATTAAAGTGTTATTGTAAATAGCTGATTGTAAACAGAGTTGATTGTAAATAGAGTTTATAAAATAAATTGTTACTGTATAAAGTTGTATAAAATAAGTGTTGCAGTTATTATTAACAGAATCCAGTGATCGAACAAGGTAATTCAAATAGAATTAAAGTAGAGATGTAAAATTGACCAACCAAAAGTGGACCAGCTTAAAAAGCTGTTGGTAGAGATGAATCTATCCTCATCAGGTGCAAAGGCGGAACTGCTGGTGAGGCTGAGGCAAGCTATGGAGGCTAAGGGAATTAATGTAGAAGAACATGAATTCTTCGAGCAAGCCGATATACAGGCAGTTGTGCACGCTGAGGAAGAGAGCAAAATAGATTCGAGTGGTCAACTCATGGAATTCATGAAAACCATGATGCAACAGCAGCAACCACAGCTACAAGAAAATGCGTCTCGCATTGACTCCAAGTTTCAAGAACATTCGGTACGTCAAGAAAACGCTATGGGAGAATTCCAGAAAACAATTGACTCCAAGCTTCAAGCACATTCGGCTGAATTGCGTATGGAAATTCAAGAAGGTTCGTTTCGCCAAGAGGGCGTTATTAGTGATTTGCGTATGGAAATTCAAGAACATTCGGCTCGCCAAGAACACGTCATTGAAAATCTACAAAAAGGAATTGAACTTAGATTTCAGGAAATTTCCGGAACCATTAATGAAAAGGTCACGGATTTAAAGGAACATGTAGATAACTTGGAATATAAGTTCGAGAAATTACAGCACGAACTCAATCAACTAAAAATAAATGGACCAGCCACATCAGTGATTAGAGATTCAAGTACAATCAAATTAAAGCCACCAACATTTGACGGAAGCACGCCATTCAATATCATCAAGCTTCAATTCGAGATAACAGCTTCGAAGAATCAATGGGATGATAGCGACAAGACTGCTGCTTTAATAGTCGCATTAAAAGGTAATGCTTCCGAGGTGTTACAGATGATTCCAGAGAAAGATCGTGGTAGCTATCAGTCACTGATGGACACACTCCAGCGGAAATATGGAAATGAATAAAAGAGTCAATTACATCGAGTGGAATTGAGATCGCGAGTGCAACGGAGTAATGAGAGAATTCAGGAATTCGCTTCCGATATTGAGCGCTTATGTTATCTAGCGTTCTCCGGTAATTCGGAAGAGTTCTTCGAAAAAATAAAAATAGAGGCATTCATAGATGGCATACGTGATGGAGAGACAAAGCGTGCCCTGGTTATGTCACCCAGGAATACTTATGCCGAAACAGTCAGTAGTGCCTTGTCGTATGAAGCCGCCAGTTTAATGTGTCGACCAGTGCCAGGAGTACACCAACTAGAGGGGAAAACATCACATCTGGTTGAAGCAGTGCGTCAGGCAGTAAAATCAGTAGTTCAGCCTGAAGCAAGAGCAAATTTTATGATAAGTGCTTCATTTGCGACAAACGAGGGCATATAGCGCGTGATTGCAATCAATAGAGAATGAAGCCTAAAGAAAGAACAAGGAATCAACACAAAAATAAATTTGCCGGTAAGTGCTTCATATGCGATCAAAGAGGACACATGGCGCGTAATTGTCGTCTACGACGCAAGCAACAAAGATCGAATTCACCAGGACAACGAAAGGAAGATCGTGATGTCATTCATTGTGGTAAAGCTGATACTCCATATCGTCGTACTTGCACCGTAGATAGTAACCATTGTTCTCGGGTAGGAAGCCAGAATCACATTGTTAACCTACGACTTACGAATGTATTATCGGAAGAGTCATGGACAACCGAACGAGTGCAAGAAGATCAGCGGAACGACCCAGATCTCGTAAAGATTATGGAATACAAGGAGCAGGGCATACGTCCAGATTGGCAAGAAATGGCTAATGAGAGTCCAATAGCAAAGGCATACTGGGCGCAGTGGCAAAGCCTGCACTTACGAGACGGATGTTTATTCCGAGCATGGGAAAGTGAGGATGGAAAAATCACTAATGATCTTCTAGTGGTACCCAAGGCGAGAATAAATGAAGTGATAGCTGAGTATCACAATGCCTCCAGTGGAGGGCATTTGGGAATCACCAAAACCGTCGAGAAAATAAAGAAACGATTTTATTGGGTTGGATGTCATGACCATGTCGCTGATTGGATTCGGAAGTGTAAGCAATGTGCAATGGCCAAAGGTCCCACTAAGAAAAGTCGAGGTAAGATGCACCAATACACCGTGGGTGCTCCATTTGAGCGAATTTCTATGGACATAGCTGGACCATTTCCAATAAGCAACGCAGGAAACAAGTATGTTCTGGTGGTTATAGATTACTTCAGTAAATGGCCTGAAGTATACCCCATTCCAAATCAGGAAGCTAGTACAGTTGCGGATGTATTCGTCAACCAATGGGTTACTCGTTTTGGTGTACCGATGGAGTTACACTCAGACCAAGGTCGAAATTTCGAATCAGTTGTATTCCAAGAGATATGCCGTATGCTGGGTATATACAAAACTCGTACAACACCTTTGCATCCACAATCTGATGGCATGGTAGAACAATTTAACCGTACCTTGGAGGAATATTTGAGAAGAGTCGTAGATAAATACCAAAGAGACTGGGATGTACATATACCAATGTACCTCATGGCATATCGATGCGCACAACATGATACGACGGCTACTACACCGGCAATGGCAATTTTTGGAAACGAGTTAAGGCTGCCAGCTGATTTAAAATTTGGAGTTGTAACACCAACGAGATCAACCGAAGGTAATTATACTAGCGAAAAGCGGGAACAGTTGGATGAAGTACATCAGTTCATCAGAGAGCGGTCGCAGATGATAAGCGATAAGATGAAGGCCAGGTATGACTTGAAAGCAAATTCAAAAGGGTTCTATGAAGGAGAGCTTGTAATGCTTCATAATCCACAACGAAAGAAAGGCCTGTCCCCTAAACTGCAGACTCATTGGGAAGGACCATATGAGATTATAGCAAAGATAAATGACGTAGTGTATCGTATTCAATGTGCCTGGAATAAAAGAGCAAAGTTTAAAGTAGTGCACTTGGAGCGACTTGCGCCATATCGAGGGGAGGATAAAAACTTGTTCGGGACGTACAAGGTTAAGAGGAGGGCAGTGTAACGAGTATCAATAGTTGGTTACACATCACTATTGTGACTGACACTATTGGCAGCATCGAAACGAATGTCAACAAAAATAAATAAGTAATAACCAGAACAAGCCAACGATAAAGAAAGAGAAGAATCTCGATAATGGAAGATTCTGGGGTGTTGCCAACAGAGTATAAATAGAGCCAGTGTTGAGAAGTGAGAATCAATCGAATTTCGAACGTGACTGCGCAAACATCTATACAGAGCCAAAAGTTGCTAGTACATTAAAGTGTTATTGTAAATAGCTGATTGTAAACAGAGTTGATTGTAAATAGAGTTTATAAAATAAATTGTTGCTGTATATAGTTGTATAAAATAAGTGTTGCAGTTATTATTAACAGAATCCAGTGATCGAACAAGGTAATTCAAATAGAATTAAACGCTCACAGAATAAAAACGTAACAATATCATAACCACACAATTATGAGTATGCGCACTGCAATACAAAAATCTGAGTATGCAGACGTTATCAAACTTTTTCAAAAATTGAAGACAAGAAGAAATATGAAACAAGAAATAAGAAATCATATTTAAAATATAAAAAAGAACAACAAATAATTACCGCACTGCAATAATTTGTTGGACCAAAATTCAATAGATTCAATTGATGATTTTCTTCATCAACCTACTGTCTCCTTTATTTTTTCCCAGTGTTCATTCACAATAACGTGTGGCATATAAACAACCTTTTGCATGTGCAATGGTTTTCAATGATTCTCTTTACTCTCAAAACATATACAATATTTGCAAAGCATATCTAAATTAATGAGAATGAGTGAGAGTAAAATATTAAGCTAATTGAATCCTCCATTCGTTTATTGTATAAGAAATATTCCATATTTTCGTTTCGATGGTATCTGTTTTGTTTTTTCTCTTCAAATAAACGAATATTTGCGAGTACTACGAGTAATATTTGATTATTTGAAGTAAGTTACGACGTGTGTTATACGTTACCAAGAATGATAGAATTACAGATTGCGCCCTGTAACGTCATAAACGAACAGTACGAATAGTAGGAAAATAAGAAGTGTCAAAATCCCATACAAAACGTAAGTAAAACTGCGAACGTTTATACAAAATTGTAAAATAAGCAATATTTATTACTTTATTATGGAAAATATTAGAAGAAACAAGTAAATAAATATACCGCAAAAATATGTATGTAACCTAAAGTGACCAGAAGTTGCCTAAGTGTAAAAGCTATGGATTAAAATATATAAAAAAAGCAAAGTGATTTCGTGTTTTCATTACAAGTTATATTGTGCACATATGTATACATGCATATATATTGTTACGTTTTTATTCTGTGAGCGTTTAATTCTATTTGAATTACCTTGTTCGATCACTGGATTCTGTTAATAATAACTGCAACACTTATTTTATACAACTATATACAGCAACAATTTATTTAATAATCTCTATTTACAATCAACTCTGTTTACAATCAACTATTTACTATAACACTTAAATGTTCTTGCAACTTTTGCCTCTGTATAGATGTTTGCGCATTCACGTTCGGAATTCGATTGATTTTTTCTTCTCAACACTGGCTCTATTTATACTCTGTTGGCAACACCCCAGAATCTTCCTTTATCGAGATTCTTCTCTTCCTTTCTCGTTGGCTTGTTCTGGTTATCGCTTATTTCTTTTTGTTGACATTCGTTTCGATGCTGCCAATAGAGTCAGTCACAATAGTGATGAGTAATCAACTATCGATACTCGTTACACTGCCCTCCTCTTAACCTTGTTCGTCCCGAACAAGTTTTTATACTTCCCCTCGATATGGCGCAAGTCGCTCCAAGTGCACTACTTTAAACTTTGCTCTTTTATTCCAGGCACGTTGAATGCGATACACTACGTCATTTATCTTTGCTATAATCTCATATGGTCCTTCCCAATGAGTCTGTAGTTTAGGGGACAGGCCTTTCTTTCGTTGTGGATTATGAAGCATTACAAGCTCTCCTTCATAGAACCCTTTTGAATTTGCTTTCAAGTCATACCTGGCCTTCATCTTATCGCTTATCATCTGCGACCGCTCTCTGATGAACTGATGTACTTCATCCAACTGTTCCCGCTTTTCGCTAGTATAATTTCCTTCGGTTGATCTCGTTGGTGTTACAACTCCAAATTTTAAATCAGCTGGCAGTCTTAACTCATTTCCAAAAATTGCCATTGCCGGTGTAGTAGCCGTCGTATCATGTTGTGCGCATCGATATGCCATGAGGAACATTGGTATATGTACATCCCAGTCTCTTTGGTATTTATCTACGACTTTTCTCAAATATTCCTCCAAGGTACGGTTAAATCGTTCTACCATGCCATCAGATTGTGGATGCAAAGGTGTTGTACGAGTTTTGTATATACCCAGCATACGGCATATCTCTTGGAATACAACTGATTCGAAATTTCGACCTTGGTCTGAGTGTAACTCCATCGGTACACCAAAACGAGTAACCCATTGGTTGACGAATACATCCGCAACTGTACTAGCTTCCTGATTTGGAATGGGGTATACTTCAGGCCATTTACTGAAGTAATCTATAACCACCAGAACATACTTGTTTCCTGCGTTGCTTATTGGAAATGGCCCAGCTATGTCCATAGCAATTCGCTCAAATGGAGCACCCACGGTGTATTGGTGCATCTTACCTCGACTTTTCTTAGTGGGACCTTTGGCCATTGCACATTGCTTACATTTCCGAATCCAATCAGCGACATGGTCATGACATCCAACCCAATAAAATCGGTTCTTTATTTTCTCGACGGTTTTGGTGATTCCCAAATGCCCTCCACTGGAGGCATTGTGATACTCAGCTATCACTTCATTTATTCTCGCCTTGGGTACCACTAGAAGATCATTAGTGATTTTTCCATCCACACTTTCCCATGCTCGGAATAAACATCCGTCTCGTAAGTGCAGGCTTTCCCACTGCGCCCAGTATGCCTTTGCTATTGGACTCTCATTAGCCATTTCTTGCCAATCTGGACGTATGCCCTGCTCCTTATATTCCATAATCTTTACGAGATCTGGGTCGTTCCGCTGATCTTCTTGCACTCGTTCGGTGGTCCATGACTCCTCCGGCAATATATTTGTAAGTCGTACGTCGACAATGTGCTCCTTGCTTTCCACTCGAGAACAATGTTTACATTCCATTTTGCAAGGACGACGAGATAGAGCATCCGCGTTGCCGTGATGTCCTCCTTTACGATGTTCGATGGTAAAATGACAACTCTGCAGCCTTTCAATCCAGCGCGCCAATTGTCCTTCTGGGTTTTTAAATTGCAATAACCACCTTAGCGCTGAGTGGTCAGTTCGTAGATGAAATGACTGACCGTACAAGTATTTATGGAAATACTTTACACATTCCAGTATTGCGAGCAACTCTCTTCGTGTGACACAGTAATTTCTTTCTGGCTTCGACAGGATTTTACTGTAGTAAGCTATTACTTTTTCTTGCCCATCTATGATCTGAGAGAGCATACCACCTATTCCATAGCCACTCGCATCTGTGTCCAACACAAACTTTTGACCAGGTACTGGATACGCTAATATTGGTGCTGAACAGAGTTTTTCTTTCAGCTGTTCGAATGCTTTCTGTTGGTCCTCGCCCCACACAAATGGTTTGTTCTTTCTTGTCAACTCATGCAGACTGCTGGCGATGTTTGCAAATCCAGGAACAAATCGTCTATAGTAGGTGCATAAGCCTAGGAAGCTTCTTAGCTCGTGAAGATTCGACGGAATAGGCCATTCTTGAACTGCTGCTACTTTCTCCTCGTCGGTACGTACCCCTTCTGTTGTTACTTTATGACCAAGATATTTAACTTCTTGCCTGAAGAGTGAACACTTTTTCATATTCAGTTTAAGCCCTGCTGATTGTATACGCTCAAATACTTCTTTCAACTTTTCCAGGTGGTCGTTAAAATCTTTTCCCATCACAATAATGTCATCGAGATACACCAAGCACGTTTTCCAGTGTAGTCCTCTGAGTACACGCTCCATCAAACGTTCGAAAGTAGCTGGCGCATTGCATAAACCAAATGGCATGACTGTAAATTGCCATAGACCATCGCCAATACTGAAAGCTGTTTTCTCTTTGTCTTCCTTACCAAGTTTCACTTGCCAGTAGCCACTTTGCAAATCAAGAGTTGAGAACCACTTCGCACCAGATAGTGTGTCCAGAGTGTCATCGATTCTTGGCAGTGGATAGCTGTCTTTTTTCGTAATATCATTTAGCTTTCTGTAATCCACACAGAATCGAGTACTTCCATCCTTCTTCTTTACCAGCACAACTGGTGAACTCCATGGACTCGCTGATGGTTCAATTACACCTTGTTTCTGCATATCGGAAATCAGCTTAATGGCTTCGTCTCTTTTGGCCAATGGAACTCGTCGTGGTGCTTGACGAATTGGTCTAGAATCACCGGTGTCAATGTGATGCTTCACGATGGTTGTTCGTCCTCCAGTTTTTCCATTTGAAGAAAATATTGTACAGTACTTCTCCAATACTTGTAAAGCCTTTTCTTTTTGCTGTTTGGTAAGCACACCTGCCCATTCCTCCATCTGTGCTTTTATTTCCGCCTTGCCAGTTCCTGATCTTCCACTTTTTATCGACGAACCCTTTTCGCAGTCTACTACGGCAGTAACTTCCTGGCAATGACCAATCACCATTCCTTTCTTTACAACTGTAGATGTATTAGTTGGATTTAAAATTCGCACCGGTACTATTCCATTTTCTTTAGGTTCTACTAACGTCCTACCAAGTATGATGTTTTTATTCGTTATTTCTTTATCTGCTTCCACCAGCCACAACTTGCCTGTCCCATCATCCACATTCATCTGTGCCCATATCACCGCTTCTGATTTTGCTGGAACCTCTTGGCGTTGACATGCCAGTACTCGTTTGATGTTCCCACTACGCTTGTAACCGATGTTCAATGGTAGTTCGACATTTGCATAGCGCAGTATCCGTTGATTTAAATCTAACGTAAATCCGTTGTCAATCATAAAATCAACACCAATTATTACGTCATCGATGATGTCAGCCACAATGAATTCATGTTCCCACGTGTAATTTCCAATAGATAATCTTTTCTTTATCTTGCCCAGAATTTGTGCATCCTCACCCGTTGCTGTACGCAATTTTATTCCCATTAAAGGCTCAAACTTCTTTACCAAATCGCTCTTGATTATCGAATGTGATGCACCAGTATCCAGGGTTAACATGAATTCCATATTGTCCAATTTTCCATCAATAGTCAAGCTGCTTGGGACACGCTGTAGTTGTGAAATGTGAATGATGGGGCAACCCACTGTTGGAGTCAGTTCACGCCCCGCTGAACTGACTCGATTTAGTTTAACGATGGATTTGTGTTAGTGGAGCGATCGCTATCCACCTTATTCTCCTTCTTTTGTCTTCCTGGAGAATTCGATCTTGATCGCTTTCTTCGTAGACGGCAGTCACGCGCCATGTGTCCTGGTTTGTCGCAAATGAAGCACTTACCAGTAAACTTGTTTTCGCGTCGACCTGTTGTTCTTCCTTCAGGCTGAACTACTGATTTTACTGCCTGACGCACTGCTTCAACCAGATCTGTTGTTTCTGTTTCTAATTGGCGTACCCGTGGCATTGGTCGACACATGAAACTGGCGGCTTCAAACGTCAAGGCACTACTGACTGTTTCGGCATAAGTATTCCTGGGTGACATGACTAGGGCACGCTTTGTCTCTCCATCACGTATACCATCTATGAATGCCTCTATTTTTATTTTTTCGACGAACTCTTCCGAATTACCGGAGAACGCTAGATGACATAAGCGCTCAATATCGGAAGCGAATTCCTGAAGGCTCTCATTACTCCGTTGCACTCGCGATCTCAATTCCACACGATGTAATTGACTCTTGTATTCATTTCCATATTTCCGCTGGAGGGTGTCCATCAGTGACTGGTAGCTACCACGATCTTTCTCTGGAACCATCTGTAACACCTCGGAAGCATTACCTTTTAATGTGACTATTAAAGCAGCAGTCTTGTCGCTATCATCCCATTGATTCTTCGAAGCTGTTGTCTCGAATTGAAGCTTGAAGATATTGAATGGCGTGCTTCCGTCAAATGTTGGTGGCTTTAGTTTGATTGTGCTTGAATCTCGAATCACTGATGTGGCTGGTCCATTTATTTTTAGTTGGTTGAGATCGTGCTGTAATTTCTCGAACTTATCTTCCAAATCATCTACATGTTCCTTTAAATCCGTGACCTTTTCATTAATGGTTCCGGAAATTTCCTGAAATCTAAGTTCAATTCCTTTTTGTCCGAATGTTCTTGAAGCTTGGAGTCAATGCGAGATGCATTTTCTTGTAGCTGTTGTTGCTGCTGTTGCATCATGGTTTTCATGAATTCCATGAGTTGACCACTCGAATCTATTTTGCTCTCTTCCTCAGCGTGCACAACTGCTTGTATATCGGCTTCCTCGAAGAACTCATGTTCTTCTACATTAATTCCCTTAGCCTCCATAGCTTGCCTCAGCCTCACCAGCAGTTCCGCCTTTGCACCTGATGACGATAGATTCATCTCTACCAACAGCTTTTTAAGCTGGTCCACTTTTAGTTGGTCAATTTTCACCATCTTTACAGAATCCCACTTCTGACACCAATTGTTACGTTTTTATTCTGTGAGAGATTAATTCTATTTGAATTACCTTGTTCGATCACTGGATTCTGTTAATAATAACTGCAACACTTATTTTATACAACTATGTACAGCAACAATTTATTTAATAATCTCTATTTACAATCAACTCTGTTTACAATCAACTATTTACTATAACACTTAAATGTTCTCGCAACTTTTGCCTCTGTATAGATGTTTGCGCATTCACGTTCGGAATTCGATTGATTTTTTCTTCTCAACACTGGCTCTATTTATACTCTGTTGGCAACACCCCAGAATCTTCCTTTATCGAGATTCTTCTCTTCCTTTCTCGTTGGCTTGTTCTGGTTATCGCTTATTTCTTTTTGTTGACATTCGTTTCGATGCTGCCAATAGAGTCAGTCACAATAGTGATGAGTAATCAACTATCGATACTCGTTACAATATTAAAAAAAATATTAAATAATTATATCAATAATTTAAAAAAGAATTAATTTAGAATTAAAAAAGAATTAATAAAAACTAAGTTACTATTTTAGTGAATTTTCTTTTTTTCTTGTGAGCGGTTTCTTAAATTTCTATGTTTAGTTTTCTAATCTTGAAGAACATCCTTGCCCGGGAGAACAATTTCTTTATCTTAATATTGTAATTAATACTGGAAGATTTCTCAATAAGTTTTTGTACAAAATTATTTGTTATGAGCAACCCATTCCCATTAATTGCGTTAAAAATATTTTCAAGCGAGTTGAATTGAACCACGAGTTCTTCGGTAGGTTTTGGTAAACAACAGGTGATTTAACCATGTATAACTTGAGTCAGCGCCATTCTGAACCGCAATCATCCGGCTGGCTCCGAGCTCTGTCAATAAGTTAATTCAAACAGTGGAATATTTACATATATAAATCAACTATTTTTTGTTACCATTAAATGCAATTTCCGAACATTGTTGACGCGACAACATAGCAACGATGTGCTTATTTTCTCTTCCCTTCGCTGTTCTCGAAGAGGTGTTCCACCAGACACTCGGCAGACAGTTAGCACAACCCCCCTCTTCAATTTAAATTTCGTCGCAAAGCCTGGAAAATTAGGAACATTTCAGAAATGCGAATGCTGAAATATATTGCCAAATCCACATCACACTGATAGGTAAAATAGTTCTTTAATAACTGCGCACTTCATTTATAAAAATCACATTTTTTCAATCAAAATTGTTTCTGGTAACCGCGTACTATACAAATGCATGAATTATGAAAACTTATTTGCCCTTTTCGGTTAATTTTCATTTCGTTTATGACGTCAACTTACGAACAGTCGACTGGCAAACTCAAACTCAAACCAAACTTTCACTCATGGCGCAATCTGTATTTCTATCATTCTTGATACGTTATAATTGTTGTTGCTTTACATGACGGGCACTGATGATTTGTATTACTGCGTCTTGCCGCGACATGTCTTATCTATTGTATTTTTAGCTTTTATGATACGTATTGTAATATAACATAGAAAAGCAGCACGGATGTTTGGAGTATTCTCAAATACTTTACTTCCATTTGAAAATGTTGAGGTTTCTATTAATTCTATGCAAAACGAAAAATTCACTCCATTCCATTCTAGAAAGAGAGTCTATTCTAATATCAATGGAGTGTTTTGAAGATGTAAACAAATGTGTTCTAATTGATATAAACAACACAAATAAAATGAAAGCAATTTTATTAGCAATGTGACAGGTGTTGTGTATACATATACATATATATTCAATCACATATTCCATTAATAAGTAGTACATAGAACCAGAGAAAGATAGAGCGCTGGAAAATGTCATTGAGATAACAACACCGATAGATTTTATTATGTAAAACAAGTTCAATTAACATAAATAATAAATTCAAGTAATTACAAAGTACAAGATTTGCAAAATAAATGAAGTGAGTAAGTAGAATAGCACAACAGCTTTCTGTGGATCACACTCTTACATTTCACAATTTTGCAGCATTTATAATGAACTTTGGAAGTGTTCCGCTATACGATATGCTAATACTTTAGCACAGAAACATAGGAGATACCCAAAAAGCACATATTTCGATAAAGCAAAGCATAAATTTCAAAAGTACACACGAAAAAGAGCAAAAATTTTACTAGATAATTTTTAATGTCGCAACTATTGTGCCTTACAAAATCCTGTAAACTACTTGGGCGCTATTGTTGTTGTAGTGCAGTACGAAACCGATTAAGCAACGGAGGTGGCGGCGGCGGGAACACACAGCAATATATAGGCATTCATAATAAACAGTATTATCATAATTTGTCAAAGCCGTTGTCTGATAATAGCAAATCACTCCTACTCAGTGACACTGTAGTGCAAAATTGTACTGATAATCGCATTACACAACCAATGTCGTTCAGCGTGTTTCGCAAGTTTGTTTGGTTTTCTCAGCATTTATATACCTTTATGATATTTTACTAATTAGTATCATAATAATTGTAGTTTTTGTTTTATAATTATAGCCAACCAGCGCTGGATGTGCCAGCTGGAATATTTCGTGGTACAGTTGATCGTTTCAATGGCATCACAGTTGAGTCGAAAGAGGAATATGAAGGGAATGATGATTTTACTGATAAGCTACAAAGTATATACATATTTGCATTATTTTTGTTTGTTATAAAAATTGATTTTGGTATTATTTTTCTTCTATGTTAGGGTCCATTGATTATTGGTTGAAAATTCAAAGACGTGCCATTTGGTTTAAAATACAAACAGAACACGCCGAATGGGTGCCACAATTAGTAAAGGTGTTTATTTATATATTTATCCAAAGTTATTTTTATTTTTGGTTTTTTTTTGGCAATTTCTTGCAGTGCGATTTTGAATTTCATCATGCTCAAAATGGTTATGTGATGATGTATCGTTGGTTACCCACCGATGAATCTGCCAACATTCCTGTTTATGCGAATACAATGATTGGTGTTGGAGGTCTTGTGGTAAATGAAAACAATGAAGTTCTAGTTGTGAATGAGCGCAATGCTTTAATACATAATAGTTGGAAATTACCAGGTGGCTTTGTTGAACCAAGTAAGTTTTGTGTATTAAGAATCTATAAGTGATGTATTTGTCTCGTATTATTACAGATGAAAATCTTATTAATGCTGTCATACGTGAGGTGCGTGAAGAGACCGGAATTGATAGTGAATTTAGGACAGTTGTTAGCGTACGTCATTCACATCGTGGTACTTTTGGCTGTTCCGATTTATATGTGGTCATTGCTTTGACACCATTGAATTATAATTTACAACGTTGCGAACGTGAAATTGCCAAAATCCAGTGGATGCCTGTACATGAATATCTCGAACATCCCAATGTGCATGAGACAAATCGTCATTTTATGAAGACACTTTTAGATTATGAAAAACTTGGTATACAATTTACATGTGAAATAGGTAAACACCACGTTTTAAAGAAAGAATATTGTTTATATTTTATGCAAGCTTTAAATAATTCACAATCCATTGATAATATTGAAAAACATCAATAATACAAAGTAGCCGTACGATTTTGAAATAAAACAAAAAATGGATGTGTGAAACCTCACAAAAAACATCTTACTTTAAGTAAAATTTATATACGTTATAAAATCAATTAAAACAATTTATAAAAATTTCATGCCAAAATCTAACATCTTTTATAAAAAGTACTTTAACATTTTATAAGATAACTCGAGCCGTATTTAAAAGGTGATAACACGAACAATTGTTTAGTTTTTTCTTGGTTTTACTTTAATTTTAATATTTTATCTTGTTTATGTTCATTACCCCGGCTTAAGTATAAAGTTAATATCGAAAGGATTTTTCTTTCGAAAGGTGCCCACCTGTCGGCAAGCAATTGGCAATTCTTTTGTGACAAAGCTCAGAAAAATTGATGTCACAAGGGTTCTGCCGTTCGGAACCAGCTAATATAGGTAGGTCCCTCCTAATACTTTTCAAAATTTAACACGCACAACAGTGTTGGAAGAGAAGCTCGGCCAAGGCGCGCTGGGCTTTAAGTGCCACATATTTTTTTTAATAACTTTTTTATGTTTATTACTTAGAAATGGTCAGAATAAGAAAGATTTTTATAACGTCGAATTAAAATTTCATAAGGTCGTAGTACCACCATCTACTCATTATGTCTTTAGATAAACCCTTGGGTTGTATACGTAACATTTATATCTACTTTTAATGCAATCACAAAGGAATTTGAATTAATATTTATTACTACTAATAAAAACAGATGCTCAGTGTAATAATAATAATACATCAATCTAAAGAACAAAATATAATCCACTAAACAAGATGCCATCGTTATTGTTCTCTCATTCATTCCTCACATACAACAGAATGCATATAGTGTACTTAGTATTTTATTGCTTCGAGGTAAGTATGACAGACATGTACATATATTAAGCATTATTTAAAATTTTGGTCATTGCATTAGACTTACATATGAACGTTTGCAATTCAATCCAGCATCTTGTTTACTTGTATTGAAGGAAAATGTCAATAAACGTAAGGAAAAGTAAAACAAATATTATTTAATATTCTACAAAAAAACTTTAAATAAGAAATGGAATATAAATGTAGTCTGCACTCTCCATTTACATAGTATGTTTACATAGGTCTATTTCATACCAGCATACTAGGAAGTCTCTTTTCTACAACAAAACAAAAGAACCCGTACGCTAATAGATATAATGAGAAGGAAAAAGAAATTGAAATATACAGTGGCTCCCAGCTTATTTCGTACAGTGACAGTTTAAAAATTGCTGCAGTCGTAATTCCTAATATAGCAAAAATTTGAACAAAATATAAATGCCATTTTAGAAAGGAAGGTTTGTTTTTTATTTTCCAAAATTTACTTTTTCAAAATTTTAGTGTTTGACACTATAAAAAAATAAAATAAGAAAAAAATAGGAAAATTCATGTCACAGCTTATTTCGTACAGTCTCTTTAAGTTCAAACTAAAAACAAAGTAAGTTGATTTTAATATTTAGTTGACATCCCTTAGCGTTAATGACAGCCTGGAGTCTATTTGGCATTGAATCCACCAATTTTTGAGTGATGTCTGGTGTGATTTTTTTCCATTCTTCCATCAGTACCTTCTTTAGGTCTTGCTTATTAGAAATCTTGTGTGTTCTTATTTTATTGTCCAAAATAGACCAAAGATTTTCAATCACATTCATGTCAGGTGACTGTGGTGGTGGAGACATCAAGTGTGGGCAGTTCCAAATAAGCCAAGATTGCACAATCCCAGATTTATGTTTTGGGTCATTATCTTGGTAGTACCGAAATTCTTCCCGCAAACCCAGTTTGTCTGCACTTTGAAGTAAATTGTTTTTCAGAATCTCGAGGTACTTCATTTTGTCCATTGTTTCCTCAATAAAAACCAATTCACCTACTCCGGCTGCTGACATACAGGCCCAAACCATCACGCTACCGCCACCATGCTTCACTGTGGGCTTAAGGTTCTCCTTGTTTAGCTCGGTATTCGCTTTACGCCAAACATATGACATTCCGTCCGAGCCAAAAATATTAAACTTAGACTCATCCGCGAAAATAACGGTATTCCAGAATGCAGGAGTATTAATAATATGCTCTTTGGCGAAGTCAAGTCGGCGTTGTATATTCATTTTCGAAATGAATGGTTTCTTTCGGGCTACTCGACCGTTCAAGTCATGATTGCGCAGCACACGTCGGACAGTTTCAGCACTGGATGATTTTCCTATTTCACGCTGAACCTCTGCAGCCAACTTCGGAGCGGATAACTTTGGATTTTTCTTAACTTTTCGTACAATATAACGCTCGTCTGATGCGTTGAAAATCTTATTAGGTGCTTCTCTGCCCTTGTTCTCCAACCGATTTTCGCGAACGAAGCGTTGAATGATGTATTGGACAGTTGAGGCACTTAAATTTGTCATTTCAGCAATTTTTCGCACACTCTGACCTTTCCTAAAATGGTTAATTACCAGTTTACGCTGTTCCATCGTTGTACGACGACCCATAACGCTAAATGTTTAATTTACAGCACTTTAACTATTTAAAATAATAATAATAAAAATTGTTATAATAGTTAAAAAGGTCCAAAAACTCATACAATTCAAAAAAACTTTGTAACTGCGCGGCAGAATGAAACTTACTTACATTGAAGTTTGTGTACGAAATAAGATGTGAGCTGAAAATCAGCTGATCAATAGTTTTTCTCTCTTGCACGACAAAAAGAACAATTTTTGGGGTTCCCCGTTTTCTTATTAGGTTTACTAAACACATACATAGACATCTACATTCAAAACTTATTGATAAGTTTTTTAGTTTCGATGTTACAGCCATGTACATAAAAATATATACACTGTACGAAATAAGCTGTGAGCCACTGTATGTCAACATTGATGTCTGTCAAAGATGTAAGTTTCCTTCCGTGTTTTGGCTCGTAATCAATATCTTAGTGCCTGTTTACATTAGATTTCCCATTAACGGTATATCCATGAACGCTGTGTTCACATTAGTGCAATTGCGCCGATTTTATTTCAACTAAAATGTTACAGTGGAATTGGAATTTTGGAATAAAGTAGGGCTGTGCAATTAATCGTTTGTTCAGAAATATTGATTAATCGAAGTATTCGATTAATCAAATATGAAATTAATCGAATTATTATGATTTTGATTATTCAAAATAAAAATTATTCTAAAAGAAATTTTCAAAATATTGATAATATTTCAAATATTTCATAAATAAAGAAAAAATAAATTTCATAAATAAAGAAATCATGAAAATGATTGCGATTAATCAAAATTCTGATTAATCGAATAATTTCAATTTTGATAAATCGTCATTTTGATCAAGCGAATTGATTTGTCGAATAATTTGATTAATCAGACTTTTTGAACAAACAATTAATCGCACAGCCCTAATATAGAACGCTTCTTATAGCCTAGACAGACGGCAGCCTAATTCCGGATTACCGGCGCACTTAATCCGAATAATATAATAACCTGACAGACGGCAGTATTGCGGA